>VNJV01006719.1:0-12812 GCA_008042635.1 Drosophila nikananu
TTTATACCATGTACCGTAGGTACAAAGGTATATTAATTTCGTGCAAATGTATGTAACAGGCAGAAGGAAGCATTTCCGACCCCATAAAGTATATATATTCTTGATCAGCATCAACAGCCAAGTCGATCTAGCCATGTCCGTCTGTCCTTCTGTCCGTCTGTCCTTCTGTCCGTCTGTCCGTCTGTATAAACGCCTAGATAAGAGCTAGAGTCACCCAATTCGGTATGTAGGTCGGAATGTTTTGCACGCAGATCAAGTTTGTTTCAGATTTAAAAATTTCCCTCCCACTCCCCCGCAAATCAATAAAAACGTTTTGCAGCCGCAAATATTACCATATATCTTTCCTTTTGTGCATAGGCATGCATATGTAGAACATGTATCAATACCGAAAATCTGGTAAAGATCGGGTGAAATACACAAAAGTTATTTACTTATCAGTGTGCTATCTATTTGGCAGCTAGCAACAGGTGCATCCCAAAAAACAACAACAAAACTGATGAGCGCAAGAAACTAACTCCCGTGCGCAAAAAATAGAGGAGGGGTTATCTCTGTCTCTGTCTTGCACACGCAAGTGCATGAGATGGTGGTGGTTTTGCAAAGAGCGAGTTTGTTTACATTTCTCTAATAGGCAAAAGTCGCAATAGGCAAAAGCGGCGATATACTTTGGTACATGGTATATAACAGTCGTTCACGAACGACTGTAGCTTTCTTACTTTTTTTTTTTTGTTTTTTACCAATTTTCAATCATTTATGCACGGATTTTACTAGGCCCGGGCCAGTCGCGAGTCGCGTTGAGATTGTCTTCCTAAACTTTCTCCAGTTAGTGTTCCGGGGGTTCCTAAAGACGGTTGGTTTGGGAGAGTGGTCGAATTCGTATAGCAATTGTATGTACTTATGGTCCGAGAAAGATGGTCTCTCAAGGACTGTCCATTCTGAAACCATTGTACTTTGTCCCCTTACAAGTGTTATGTCTAGCACGTTCGAGCAGGTGGGACCTACGAAGGTATGCTCTTCCCCCCGGTTTGCTATGCATAGGTTAGCGGATAGTAAAAAGTCTAAGAGTGACTCACCGTTCTGTCATGTGCCGTGTAGCAGGAAGCTAACAGAAGGCGCTTCCTCTTGCTCTCCAGCATCACAACAGTCAGGTCATCCGTGGTGTAATGAGACATACATACGGCGGTTCTGT
Source organism: Drosophila nikananu (assembly GCA_008042635.1). Taxonomy (NCBI): domain Eukaryota; kingdom Metazoa; phylum Arthropoda; class Insecta; order Diptera; family Drosophilidae; genus Drosophila; species Drosophila nikananu. The sequence goes on from VNJV01006719.1 coordinate 1,187, forward strand.
TTCTGCTTACCGATGGTGAGTAGAACAAGTTGCAGTTAGAGGACTTCAGTCCGGCGACGGCATTTCCCGAGGCAATCCATGGCTCCTGGACCAAAGCTATGTCGGCGGACTCTCTTCTCCCTTGCTCCAAGACGATGAGGAGTTCCGCCGACGCAATCTTTCTTTTATGTAGATTGAGCTGCAGCACCCTGAGTGGCATGGGTACTGGGCTCATCTCCATTCGACGGGTTGACTGTAAACGTCAGGTCACCGTCAGCCCCGTCCAGCGAAAGTCCCTGGGCGGCGTCCACGATGGTTGCCAGACCTAAGTCCTTCTGCACCTCGCCTGCTTTCAGGGTGTGAGCATCCTTATCCCCGGGATGGCGCTTTTTGAGGCGCAGGTACACGCTCCCCATTGCCATCTTCCCGTACTTCGGATAGAGGATGTCTTCTGCCACCTTGTTTATCTGGAGGACTGACTTTGGCCCCCTCCCTTGGGTAATGAGGTTACAAGGTGCAGAACCTTCCAGTACGCCGTTGGGATGTCCGAATTCTGCCGTTGATGCATTCAGCGCCCGGTTCCCTTGAATTGCGATCCACCACCTCCAGCTGGGCCCCCTCCCACAACGCCGTTTGTGTCAGCCACTTTCTCGTCGGGTCATCGTTGCATTTCAGGATTTTTACCCCGTTCAGCCACCGGCACCATCAAATGTGGGCATGGGGGCCTCTGGGTTTTCCAGACTCAACAAGTCGCGCAGGCACCAACTTCCACTGCGGCTTGGTCATCTTGCCGGCTTTATCGCTTTTGTCAATGAGTGCCACGATCAAGTATCGTTTGGTCACCACACTCACTTTAAGCTTCTTCGTCTCAGGCTTCTTCGCTTTCTGGGGGGGAGACAAGTTAATTAAATTTCTTCAAAATGGATTTATCGTGAACTTAACAATAATACGGTTGCTGAAAGGTTTCCTTTGCCATTAATCAATGACCAAATAGACAAGTCAATAATAATAGTGATTGAAGGATTGTGCACTGCGACCACTGGGTTCTATTGTACCCTCGTCCTATTGTCTGAGCTAAAGCTCCTCGAACAGCTCAATCGAGCATAAGAATGCTGTGGGAACCGGTGGGAGAGAGTGACTGCCGCTCACTCACAGAGAGGAGCGAAGTTCCGCTCCCTGATGGCAATGCAACCGACTCCGAGAAGCGAGTCACTGCACAGAATGGACTGGCACCAGTTCTTACAAAGAAAGTGAAATAAAAGTATTACTGAAAACTAAGACTATTTTGTATTCATACTATCGGGTTGATACATTGGCGACGAGGTTAATTGAAATAAAAAAAGTTCAAATATCTAGATCTAAGGTGTGCAAATAATGCAGTTTGGCACTTGGAAACAGGCTTATTGCACGCCAGTTTCTGTATTCTTATTTTTTATCATTCGTTACTTATAAAAAAAACGAGAGAGAGAGAGAATAGCGAGAACACATGAAGACAAGTGCACACATGTAGACAAGTGCACACATATAGACAAGTACACAAGCAAATACAGTTTTGTACTTGGAAACCGGCTTATTGCATGCCAGTTTCGGTATTCTTCTTTATGTTACCGGATACAAAAGGAGAAAAAGGGAGAGAGAGAATAGCGAGAACACATGTAGACAAGTGCGCACATGTAGACAAGTGCAAGTGGTGTGAAAGAGCGTTAGAAGATATTCGTATACGCAAAGGAATAATGTGTGTGAAAGTGCGTTAAAACATATTCGTAAACGCAAAGGGGAAAAAAACAAAAGTACCAAATTATAAGAAAAATTATGTGACTTTAAGACTGGGGCAGTACCAAGAGTACAGACCAAAAACTCATATGTACATACATACATGTATATGGGAAATATATACATACCCTGCAGTACCGGTCTCCGAATAATCCACGTTGAATCCACGCGCCGATTCCACGCCGTGGAATCCGCTGGCGTGGAATCTCTGAAGGAAACTACAAAGGTTTTTTAATACATCAGGCGCATCTGGCGTGGAATTCGAAATTGGGCGGGGATTCATCGGGGAAATCGCGTGGAATCTCTGCGGCATTTCACAGGGAATTTCGAATTTTCGAACAAGGTTCCACGGGGATTTTGCGTGGAAACCCAGTGGAAAACGCGAGGAAAATCTCAGGTGAATCGCAATGGAAGCCCCGTGGAAATTCCCTGGCAGTTGCCGTGGAAAACCCATGGAAAATCCCCGGGGAGTCGCCAGGGAAAACCTATAGAAAACGCAGGTCGAATTTTGTTGCGCCTACTTCGCTTCGAACTCCGCCAAACGGACCCCATGTAATTTGTTTTTGTTTTTCGAACAGGCGGCGTGGAAAAGCGTGGAAAAGCCGTGGACGTGGGATTTTGGTACTGCAGGGTATATGCATGAAACTCAATTTGTTTTTCTGTTTCTGGGATCTGACTAAGCAGTGGCAGACTACTTAATAACTATTATATTTTGTCCAATTCTAGCTGTATCTACTACAATGACGGAGAACGTAATAAAACCATTCTTTAGCGAGAGCATTGATAAGTCACTCTTACGAGTTGAGTGGGAGAAGTGGCTCTTGAAATTTATCTCATAGCCAAAGAAATCACCACAGCTATTCGAAAGAGAAGTAAACTTCTACAACTAGGGGGGCCACAACTTCAAACTGTGGCATTTTCATTACCTGACGCGGTGGGGGCTAAGGTTGTGTCAGTGAAGCGTGTGCGCCTGTCGCCGCGTCGATCCGACTCAGCTCGTGGTAGTTGGCAGTCACATGCCGACTACTAAAGACCGACCATACGTGGTGAAAAACCACATCCTGCTCGAGGTGCCCCTGCTCTAGGCTAAATAGGGCGGATCTAAAGAGGACAACTCGAAAAAAACCCGGTGTTACCGTACCGTGCCCCTGTGATGAATGGCACTACGTCAGTGTGTCTTTTAACGGTGGCTTCCGGATACCTGACACCTCCGGTCGTATAAGCGCCCGATCCGGTATGATGCTCTGTCCCGGGGGATACTTCCTTCCTCACTACTCGTGGGTCCCACTTATGGATACCAACTGTAACAATACTGAAACAGGGTGCTCAAGCAGCCCGAAGTCATGTAACATCGAACCTATCCGGGAACCCGAAGAAGCCATGGACCCTTGTTCGCAGAGCTCTGGCACCGACAACTTCAAAAAAGAGGTGGAAGAAATCCTTCTCGCCTCTCCCAATGTTGAAAAACCCAAGCGGATCGCTCTATCGGGCGCCACAAGGAAAAGGTTGTACAGACACTCTGCGAACGACATTCCCATGGAGGAGGCCAAAATGCTCGCTCAGAAGCTTATGGACCCTTCCAGGGTAGATCCCAGCAAGAGTGGCGTGACCAAGAAGATGGTAAGATCGGCCAACACGACCCCAGAAGAGGTGTCGACCAAGAGGGCCATGATGAAAACCGCGGCACCCAGTGCCTTGACGAAGGGTGGTCTTGCGACTGCACCGCCTGCCACGGAGGCTCCAGCAGCCTCCACAGCCGCAGCTGTAGCTGTGGCTGGGCAGCAGACACAGGAGCAAGTCGGTGTCATGCCCTCCTACAGGGACGCTGCCAGCTCGTCGAAGATGGCGATACTCCCTACCGACTACTCCCAAAAACTTCTCACGACGGATCAGCTAAATAGCATCCAGTCTGCCATCCTGTGGAGAGTGATGGCTATGAGACACGGCTCTGTGAAGCCGCTGTTTTCTGGCTGCACGTTTCGACCTGGTTGGATGGCAATCACGTGTGGGAACGCAGAGACGGCCGAGTGGCAGAGCACAGAGGTTCCAAAGCTCCGGCTGTGGAAGGACGCCCACATCAAAGTAGTCCCTAAGGCAGAGGTTCACGTGCCGCTGTAATCGGCTATTTCCTGCTTCCAAGTGCGGAACTTAAGACAGCTGAGGTCTTAAACCTCATTGAAGGCCAGAACAGCGGCCTGCGAGTGGGAGACTGGCGTATCTTCCACCGCCGGTCTCGGCCAACCGGCTGAAAGCGCTAGCGGATCGGCTCAATTTCGCGTTTGGCACGGCTACTCTTAAGCCAAAGGCCGACACGCAGGCAAAGAGACAGGCAGTGGCTCCCGTTCCCGCAACGGAGAAGCCCACCTGCTCTAATGCCAGTGCTCCTGCTATGGCTGCATCGACACCACAGGGCACCGCAGTGGCCCAGGAGCCCGTAGTACCGCGGAAAATCCTGCGCAATACACTACATGGGCGCATCACGCGCGGAACCGGGTGCACCACTCGAGGCACCGGGCGCGTACCCAAGGGTGCGAGGCGCATACAGGAGGAGGAGGCCCTTCTAAGCACGAACCGCGGCCGAAAGATGGCGGTCAGGGGCCGCAAGAGGGCGGACTAATGTCCTCTTCCCCTCTCCCCACTCCCGTCAACACCAGGAGACACCTCCGATGTCTCCAAGCGAACCTCCACCACGCAAAGGCTGCATCCGACGTACTTTGCGAGAGGTTCGCTACATTGGACATAGCGTTCATCTAGGTGCCCTGGATAAATGCAGGACGTGTCCTGGGGCTTAGCAGCCCGTCCGGTAAGTTGCTGTCTGCAAATGACCAACCTCGCCCTAGATCGGCGTTGTTAATTAACAAAAATTTAACATTTGTTCCCCTTTCACAGTTCATAACTGAGGACCTGGTGACGGTTTGGGTTAAAATACCCACTGCCCATGGCGAACAGGAGGCAGTTCTGGCCTCCGCCTATCTACCCGGCGACTCGGAGGATGTGCCTACGGCGGCTACCTGTGCCCTGATAGAGCACTGCCAGAGAAACCGGCTCAGGTGGATAATCGCCTGCGATGCCAATGGGCATCACACGGTCTGGGGGAGCAGTGATACATCAAGAGGGGTGAGTGCCTTCTTGAATACATTATTAGTCATAACGTAGGATTACTAAACCAGGGCAGCGAGCCTACATTTATTAATGCGATTAGAGAGGAAGTCCTGGACCTGACTCTCTGTAGTATAAATATGTTGTCCGTTGTCTCAAACTGACACGTTGCAAGTGAGATCACTATGTCAGATCACCAACACATTAGATTTGATATAGAATGTGCCTTGCAATGTAGCCTAGATACTAGAAATCCCAGAAAAACCAACTGGGATCTTTTATGTTTTGAACTTGAGCAATCCAGAGACTGCTCCTCCCGTCCGATAACATCTATAGACGAGTTGGAGCGTGAAACAACTCTGCTTCATACAAACGTTGAATCAGCATATCACGCCAGCTGCGAACAAAAAGTCCGCAAGATCGAAAGGGCTGTTCCCTGGTGGAACAAAAGCCTTGACACTCTCAAAAAGGCTGCACGAAGGCTTTTCAACAAAGCGAAGAGTGGGAGGGACACATGGGACTCCTACAAATCAGCTTTAACGCTCTATAACAAAGAGCTGAGGGGGTCAAAACGGGCTACGTGGCGTCAGAACTGCGGACAGATCTCATCTCTCCCGGAAGCTGTTAGGCTGCAAAAAGCCCTCTCCAAAGACCATTCAAACGGCATATGTACGCTGAAAAAGCCGGATGGAACATACACAAACAACCCAAAGGAAACGAGCAGCCTACTCCTGGCTACTCACTTTCCTGGGTGCGTGGCTGTGGAGCAACCCATCTCAGAGAGTGAGGCACCAACCCACCTCTCCGGGACTGGAGTGTGCCCACACCTGCACGCGACTATGGTGGCAGTCTCCAATGGGGCTGAGGGAGGGAAACCCCCCTATCGCTCAGAACGTGTTGGAAACATGCCCTATAGACTGTTTCATCAAAATAGCGTACAATGGGCATTACAAAGTTTCAGCCCATACAAATCCCCTGGACCAGAATCGACCAGCATATCAGGGAGGTGAATCTCAAGCAACTTCCCCTAAACAAATACCAATATGCGTATCAAGCAGGTAAATCAACTGAGACAGCCGTACATTGCCTTACAACAACCATTGAAAAGGCCATTGGCGCTCAACAGATAGCACTAGGTGCCTTTTTAGACATCTCAGGAGCTTTTGACAACACGTCGTTTGAGGCTATAAGTGCCTCTCTTGAACTTAAGAATGTCTCCACACCCATTATTAGGTGGATCCTGGAAATACTTAAATCCAGAATCATAACTGTAGACCTTTGAGGAACCATGACCTCAATCACAGCCACCAGGGAGTGCCCTCAAGGGGGAGTACTCCCTCCTCTTCTGTGGACTCTGGTCATCGACGAGCTACTTCATGAGCTTAACAACTTGGGGTTTCCCACTCAAGGCTACGCTGATGATCTAGTCATCTATATAGGAGCAAACCATCTCGGACCGCATGCAGCAAGCCCTTGATATAGCCAACAGATGGTGTCAGGACAAGGGTCTGTCCATAAACCCATCAAAAACAGTTTTAGTCCCAGTTACCAGGAAAAGGTCTCTCTCCCTAAAAAGACCATCCCTAAATGGCTCCATCATCGACTTTTCGGTTGAGGCCAAATACCTAGGAGTCACACTTGACTCCAAGCTCAACTGGAATGCACATCTGGAAAATACCATAAACAAAGCCACTCGAGCACACTTTGCTTGCAACAGGCTTTACGGTAGGACATGGGGCCTAAGTCCTAAAATGATCTACTTGTCTTTTAACACTGTGGTAAAACCGATTTTAACCTATGCAGCTCTTGCTTGGTGGACGAAATCTAGCCAGAAGACAGCTGCGGCTGCACTTACCAAACTACAACGACTGGTATGCATAGGCATTACTGGAGCCATCCGTACATGTCCCACTGCAGCTCTGGGAGTCATAACTGTCATACCCCCTTTACCAATTACACTGAAAAAGGAGGCCTGCCTGGGGGCACTTCGCCTTCAAAACATCACCGACATAAAAAGTGGTGATCTTACCGGACACCTTAGGGTCCATGAACCCCTAATAAATGAGCTTATTCTGCGCGTAACTGACGAGCAGAAACCAAAACTTGTTTTCCACAGAAACTTCTCTGTAGTCTTGTACACTAGGAATGAATGGAAAACAAAATCAATATCTCTGCCCAGCGGATCACAAACATGGTACACGGATGGGTCGAAACTGTAAAACGGTGACACCGGGGCTGGTATTTTCGGACCAAGGTTCAACAAATCCATAGCCATTGGAAAGTCGCCAACCATTTCCCAAGCAGAGATACACGCCATTGAAATCTGTTCTCGTGAATGCCTTCGCAGGAAAATGCAAGGCGCACGGATTTACATCTTCTCTGACAGTCAGGCAGCGCTCATAGCGCCGAGTTCCTTAACGATCTCATCCGGACTTGTAGAGAACTGTTTCCAGCAGCTGAATGCCCTTGCCTCCAAAAGCACCCTAACGGTGGGCTGGGTGCCAGGGCATGAAGGCCATATAGGAAACGAGGTGGCAGACTCACTAGCTAAACGCGGGGCGATTACACCATTAATCGGCCCTGAGCCGTTCTGTGGACTATCGAAAGGACACAAAAGAGAACTGCTCAGGAAATCGGAGGAAGTGGCGATAAATCGTCACTGGACCGACAGTGCAGGGGTGAGATAAGCCAAACAATTTCTCGTCCCCCAGACGACGCGATCAAAACGCATCATCAACCTACCAAAGAGCGAAATTCGCACTATAACAGGCTACCTAACGGGTCACTGCAACCTTGTGTATCACCTTAAGAAATTAAAACTTTCTGAAATCGACACATGCGGATTCTGCGAGATGGAGCAAGAAACATCAGAACATATTCTATGTGAGTGCCCCTCGCTTATCAGACGTCGACTTCAACATCTAGGAGGTGAACTTATCCCCCCTACAGGATTTGGGAACAAATAGACCCTTCCAAATATTTAATTATTCCTGCTTCTTCGTAACCAATTGCAGCACCTGGGTTGCACAAATCCCTGAAATGCGTTTAGGGAACGCGGAGGACGAGAAACGGAGACCACAGTAAGTACACACAAAACTGATATACAAAATAAGGCTTTTACTAAAAATAAATAATTAAATTATATTTGCAGCAGAGAAATTTTCTGGGCGGCCCGCAATGGCTGCTGCGCCAGATCCACTCATGGCCTGGATCCGGCCGCTATGAGGTCCGCACCGCACAGCCAAATAAAATGGGCACCGAAGGTAGCGCCACTCGCGGTCTATACCTCCGACCGCACCCAGAAGGAAAATCCTTCGCCGGCTTACGGCAGCGCTTGGAACGGACTCACCAGGAATCTTGGACTGCTCTGCTCTCGTCCCGTGGACGCAAATGCCTGGCCGGAATCTTGGCGAAAGTTCCTGGTTGCCTAACTCTGGCGAGTCTGTGGTGGTCTTCTGGATGCTCCGGCGGTTGCTCGGGGCTCGCTCGCGGTTCGGAGCCTGCGGCAGGTCTGGAGTCCACTCCACAAAACAAAAAAAAAGGTGCCGTGGTCAGTGATTTCACCACTGCCATGCTGAAAAAAACACACTCTTTTAATTTCTGCCTTAACCTTGCGGCCACTTCCACACATGTTTTCAATCTTTAATTTTGTTCAGATTTTTATGACTGCTGCCCCCCGTGTTCTTTTCCTTTTTCCTACTACCTATTCCCTTGCTGTGTACACCTCTCTATATGGGCCCGTTCCGTTGGCTGAATTCCACCTTCAAGTAACCGTTCGTTCTGGCGCTCAGGGCAACGATAGAGTTAAAGGCCAACATCCCTTTCTCTTAAAAAGAGCTGGCTGAGATCCAGGGGGCGCCACCGTTCCCCTTTTCCCGGTTCGCGAACCTCATCCCTAACCATATCGCTCCCTAATCCTATCGATACATCGATGCCCCTCTAGCCCATTGCGACTGGAAATGCAACAAATAGTTTGACTCTGCTAAATATCAACGCAACAAGGTGCATTGGGTAGAGGGGGAAAGCGATCGGAAACCCGGAGGAAATTGTTTTAGGATCTACAGCGACGACGAAGATTAACTTATTACATATCAGGTTGGTGGGCGCAAACTCTCATTGGTAATCGATTCAGGTTCTCGATTCAATCTAATAACTCCGAAAGACTGGTCTTGTTTCCAAACGGGAAAGGTGGAAGTATTTAACGTTCGACCAAATTCAACGAATAAATTTAGAGGTTAAGCTTCACACGATTTGCTGCACGTAATTTGTGTTTTTGAAGCCCCCATATCAATTGGCTTAAACCCTGAGGTATTTGCTTCATTTTTTGTAATAAAAAACGGAACACAATCATCACTGGGAAAGGATACGGCACTCAAACTAAATGTCTTACGTTTAGGACCCGAATTTAAGAAAATTGAAAATGTGACCCCGTTCCCAAAATGGAAGGGACAGATGGTAAAACTATCAATCGATGCAACCATCAAACCGATTCAGCAACCAATAGGAAGGATACCAGTTGCACTTGAAGACAAAGTAATCGCGAAATTGGAAGAAGCTATCGGTCTTAATATTATTAAGCCAGTAATAGGTTATTCCCCTTGGATATCACCCATGGTCATTGTATTCAAAGAGAATGGCGTCATAAGGATTTGCATAGACATGAGGCTCGCTAATAAGGCAATCTTAAGAGAGAATTACCCACTGCCTGTATTTGAGACATTTATGATGAAATTAAGAGAAGCAAAGTACTTCACACGATTAGACCTAAAAACTGCCTATCATCAGTTGGAGCTAGAGGAATCCATCCGGTATATTACCACGTTCATTACCCCAATTGGGTTATTCAGATACAAAAGGTTAATGTTTGGCGTTTGGCTCCTGAAATTTTCCAGAGGAGACTCGAGGAAATTTTAGCACCATGCAAAAATGTATTGAACTATATCGACGACATTATTATCTTTGAGAAGAACGAAAAAGATCATGACGATGCAGTACAAAAAGTCAAAGATGTTCTTAAGGTAAACAATGTAACTTCGAATGAGGGAAAATGTGTATGGAAAACTAAAATTGGTGTCTGACCACAAGCCGTTAGAAACCATCTTTAAGCCTACTTCAAAACCTCCAGCTCGAATTGAGCGATGGCTTTTACGCCTAGAAGCTTTTAAATTCAAGGTCTTCTACAAAGTGGGCAAGGAACACATTTCGGATGCCCTATCCCGACTGTGCGAGTTGTCACCAACAAATTCTAGCTGACAGATAACTGAACATAATCTGGTTCATCATTCATCTGCAGATGAGGAAATCGTGGACGCAATGAACTGTTTGGATGCAAACTTTAGGGAAGCTGGAACATCTAACAGATTCTACCCATTTCGTTTCGAACTTTCAATGCTTGGTAAAATTTTATTGAGGGGCGCACGGTTAACCATCCCAAAAGGGACTGCGCAATAGAGTTTTAGAATTAGCTCATGAAGGGCACCCTGGTGAGTCGGCCATGAAGCGTCGATTGAGAACAAAGGTGTGGTGGCCTCACATCGATCGAGATGCTGAAAATTTTGTAAAGGCATGCAAAGATTGCATGGTTGTTTTTTAACCGCCACGTTCAGCCCCAATGCAAAGAACAGCTTTTCCAACAAGCCCATGGAATTCCATAGCTAGTGATCTATTAGGTCCACTTTCGAACGGTAAATACGTCCTAGTGTTTATCGAATATTTTTCCAGGTATAAGGAGATACAATTTTTACAGTCAATATCATCGGAATCAATAATTGGGGCGTTGAAAGACATATTTTGTCGATTAGGTTTTCCAAAATATCTCCGGACCGATAACGGGAGACAATATATTAGTAAGATTTTCGAACAATACTGTAACACGAATGGCATTCAATTAATAAGGACCCCTCCATTTTGACCTCAAGCGAATGGTGAAAAAATAATAATAATTCGGGGAGATCTCCCTGCAGAGACTTAAGGCACTGCGACCGAATGGTCTTTTGTGCCTGTAGTATTCCCTATGGAGACAAAAGTTGCTCAACCTCCCTTATGAAGGCAAGCAGATCTCTTGTCGAGGCTTGCCTGATCTGCGATGCTGTTAAGAGATCGCTGTGCAGGTGCCTCCTTCTGGACCAAATAATGGCTGGACACAAAGAATGTGTTTGGTTGTCTCGTCGTCCTCTTTACAGAGCCTGCACTCCGTGTCTGAAGACAGACGCATCTTGTGAAGATGGTAGTTTAAGACATGGTGGCCGGTAAGGTAGGCTACCAATAGTCTTAGATCCATCCTGGAACACCCGTTGGTGTTCCGTCCGAAGAGCGGATGTATCAGCTCTTTAGCTTGACGACATCCTGAACTGGATATCCAATACCTGGATTTAGCTCCTTTAGTCCATCTTCCAACCATATCGTTGGCAGCTGCCCACCCTAGGCCACAAAATGGCTCCGGGCCGTGTAAAGGAGTTGCTGAACCGACTCTTGCAAGCTCATCAGCGTTTTCGTTGCCGAGAATTCCGGCATGACCGGGAACCCAACACAAAGTTACCCTGTTCCCGGTGGAGAGCTGCTGGAGGCTAGTCCAGCAGTCCGCGACAAGTTTGGAGTTTATCCTCCACGAGGATAGAGCTTTGATCGCCGCTTGGCTATCTGTATAGATATTTATTGTAGCTCCTCTCATTCTTTTGTCAAGGATGAGTTTAGAGCAGGCCTCATTGGCATGAATCTCTGATTGAAAGACACTGGGCCATCTACCCAGTGCAATCGAGACTCTGGTGTTAGGTCC
>VNJV01006724.1:0-16686 GCA_008042635.1 Drosophila nikananu
TTCTTCTTACTTACTGCAAGGGTATTTAAACTTCGGCATGCCGAAGTTAGCTTCCTTTCTTGTTTTCATTCAAATTTACCGATCTATATGATATAGCTATATGATATAGTCGTCCGATCCGGCTCGTTCCGACATATATAGCAGTGAGAGCATATAGAAGACTATCTGCAAAGTTTCATCTAGATAGCTTTAAGGGACTGAGGGACTAGTTTGCATAGAAACGGACAGACGGACATGGCTAGATCGACTCGGCTATATATATACTTTATAGGGTCGGAGATGTCTCCTTCACTGCATTGCAAACTTTTGACTAAAATTATAATACCCTGCAAGGGTATACAAATTATCATAAAGTCGGTGTTACAACTTTCTTTGAAAAGAGGACACTGCATGTATAAATGATTTTTTCATTTCCTGTTATTAGTTCTTTTCATTTAATCAAATTTCATTAAATTATAATCATCTCCTTGTATCCTGCGAGGGTATACAACCTTAGGAGTGCCGAAATAAGCTAGCTTCTTTGTTTTTTGTCTTTTTTGTATCAAGAAACTCTTTACACTAAATAGTAAATCTTATTTTAAATTTAAATCCAACTTTTATTTTTAATATTTTGGAGTTGTATGTCATATACTTATGGTATATTCTACCACTCTTCAATAACCACCGCTTTGAGCGCAAGGCGATTTTTTTGATGCATTTTTGCCACTGTTTTCTTGAGGTATGCCCACAAATTTTTTTATAGGGTTAAGGTCTGGGCTTGGGGTGGTATCATAGAGGTTATAGAGAAGCCAGTTCCGACATTCCAGAGCCAACATTTTCAGCACTAAGCCTTCAATGAGTTTTTAAAATTAAAAATAAATTAAAATCTTAAAGTTAGGGCCGAAAATGCATGCGTTCATAACACGAGCGCTTACCCATCGACAATTTTTCAAACGCGTTTTTCCGGATATCATGTTTTCAAAGTCGGTACCAGAAATATCTAGAAAACCGATTGACTTGACATTTTCTGTCGTTATTCTAAACATAAATATCTAGACTTTTTCATAACATTTTTAGTTTTTTTTTATTGTTTTTTTATTCTTTTTTTTCAAAAATCGCAACTTTAAATTCAAACGGCCGCCATTTGGTAAAAAATTTATATTTTCAAAATCATCTATGGCAAAGACTAGATTATAAAATCTTTTTAAACGATCTTTTTGGTTTTTTTATTTCTGATCATTTTTGACGCAACGGAATCTGGTACCGTAAACATATATTTTTGTTTACCTTAATGAAAAAATTACTTACTCCGTTAATTTAATTTAACTTCGGAGTGCCAAAGTTTGTATACCCTTGCAGTTTGCAATCAGATCATTAAAATTAAAAATCGATATTCGGATATAATAAAAATTTAAAATTCAGAGAGACTGGTTTGCGTAAGAACGGTCTGTGGTCACTGTGGTCTGTGCTTCTCACTGACATTATAAAACCCCGAGAAGTGTATTCAAAATGGAAATATTTATCCTCCATAATTTTGGGCAATTTAAAGGTTAAGAAGAACGGAAGCTTCGGCATGCCGAAGTTTAAATACCCTTGCAGTAAGTAAGAAAAAGAAGAAAAATGTTATGACATTTTCGTTTTCTCGGGTACTAACATGAGATAAATGTTGCGAAAGAAAAATGTTGCGAACGAGAAATTTTGTATTCTTCTACTTAAAAAAAACTGATTTATTAACTCAAATAGATGCCCTAAAAAACTCACTTTAGTAGATCTGAAAGGCCTCTCAAACTCTTCTCACTTTGGAAGACCTGAAAGGCCTCTCAAACTCTTCTCATTTTGGTAGACCTGAAAGGTCTTGCGTGTGACTGGCCCCTCGGGAGTCTTCTTGGTGCGGATCCGTGCACGCCCTCCTGGTCTGCCTCCCATCGCCCGACCCGACAGGACGACTGGGGCCGAACGACCCTCAGAACGGCGACGAAGATAGCAGCCATCCTAAAGACTACCTGTAAGCGTTTTAATTTCCAACGAATAAAGGTCCGATAACTATAATGTAATTACCACGTCTTCTCCTCTGGTACTGGGTAGGATTATCTTCCAGCAATCCCACCGAACCCTGGCCATCCGTGAGCCACCCGAGCACTGACATATCGTCACTATGGCGACCGAGGCAGGTGTAGAGGTGGCAAGAGAAAAATGTCGAGCTGGGTTTACCTAGCGACACAGTACGAATTAACGGGACACGCAGCTGAGTTCGGATTGGACACGTCAGAGATAAACGAGGAATTGAGATGGTTATTGGCAGCATTCGCGAAGAGAACGGATCATAGCGGAACAGTTAAACAGAGACTCGCCGAGCTAACGTGTAAATACAAAAAGGACAGAAGTTCAACGCGCAATTCGACACAAGAAATAGTGGAAACGAAAGCAGAGGGGCAAAGGGGGGAGATGGAGACGGGGAAGGACACAAAGATAGAGCGGAACTGGGGTATCCGATTTCAATGGTCGAGTAACCCGGCTACGGGATTCAGAAAGACCAGATCGTCCAGACGATGCCTTTTATCTTGGAAGAAGCCGCGAGCGATTAGTGGAATACTACTCCAACGACAGAACTCCTGCAATACTTTTTGCCACCGAGATTGGAGGAACAGGTGGAAATGCAGATAACGCAACTACTACAACGGGAAACGAATCTGGTACGGGAGTATGTGATGAGCTTGCGAAAACTGATGCGGTTTACCAGGCTTACACACGAGGAAAAGTTCGAATGGATCTTCAAGAACTGCAGAAGCAAGATAATGAAACACTAACACAGTTCCTCAAGCTGGCAGAAAAAGTAAAGGAGATAGAGTACTCCGAGAACCAAACACGAGTTGAGTAACCGCGTCAGCATCCAGACGGAACAGGTCAGGAGGCACGAACCGCGGAAACCCGCCAAGACTGTTCTGCTGAGTATGGGGAAGGAACGGCGTAAGAATGACAGAATGCTGCAGAGAGGGAACGGTAAACGCTAAAGGCCTGAGCAGGTGAAGATGGGTGCTCAAAGGGCGACACGAGAGCCAGCGGCGGGGAAACAGCTGAGTTGCGATGGATTCCAAATAGTAGTCATGATAAGAGTAGGAAGACGGCGAAGAGAGTGGTTGACACAGGAGCGTCGCGGAAATCAAAAAGCATGAGGAAGTACAGAGACCTCAGAGAACAGGACAAATGGAACGAAGCTCGATCGGACATAACGCTATCCAATGGGTCAAAGCAGTATACCGTGGGAAAGTTTACAGCGGAAATCCGATTCGGCCCGCAAGGCTACTGGACTGGCCCCTCGGGAGTCTTCTTGGTGCGAATCCGTGCACGCCCTCCTGGTCAGCGGGGCCGAGCGATCCTCAGAACCGCGACGAAGACAGCAGCCATGCTAAAGACTACCTGTAAGCGCATTGATGTCCAACGAATAAATATCCGATAACCATTACTGTGTAATTACCTCGTCTTCTCCTCTGGTACTGGGTCGGATTATCTTCCAGCAACCCCACTTGAACCAAATATAAATTCCTGAGACGAAGCCTGGCCATCCCGTAGCACCTGAGCACTGACAGTTCGTCATAGTTTCTTGACAATTTTAAAATTGTGTATTTTCACATGTTGTCTTCTAGATTTTTATACCATGTACCGTAGGTACAAAGGTATATTAATTTCGTGCAAATGTATGTAACAAGTAGAAGGAAGCATTTCCGACCCCATAAAGTATATATATTCTTGATCAGCATAAACAGCCAAGTCGATATAGCCATGTCTGTCTGTCCGTCTGTCCGTCTGTGTAAACGCCGAGAGCTGAGCAACTATAAGAGCTAGAGCCACCAAATTCGGTATGTAGGTCGGAATGTTTTGCACGCAGATCAAGTTTGTTTCAGATTTAAAAATTTCCCTTCCACTCCCCCGCAAATCAATAAAAACGTTTTGCAGCCGCAAATATTACCATATATCTTTCTTTTTGTGCATAGGCATGCATATGTAGAACATGTATCTATACCGATCTGGTAAAGATCGGGTGAAAAACACAAAAGTTATTTACTTATCAGTGTGCTATCTATTTGGCAGCTAGCAACAGGTGCATCCCAAAAAACAACAACAAAACTGATGAGCGCAAGAAACTAACTCCTGTGCGCAAAAAGAGAGGAGGGGTTATCTCTGTCTCTGTCCTGCACACGCAAGTGCATGAGATGGTGGTGGTTTTGCAAAGAGCGAGTTTGTTTACATTTCTCTAATAGGCAAAAGTCGCAATAGGCAAAAGCGGCGATATATTTTGGTACATGGTATATAACAGTCGTTCACGAACGACTGTAGCTTTCTTACTTGTTTTAAAAAGGTTTTGATTTTGTTTGTTTTAAAAATTGTTCCTAATAGTATCACATTACAAAATAGGCTTATTTCAGCATGCAAAGTAAAAAATAGTTCATTTTCAGTGTGTAGTGTGTTATTCATACCCGAAGATTAAAAATACATATGCATGTACTAACATATGAATAAAAATCAGTTGTAAATAAAAAAAATTTAAAAAATTGCATACATACATATGTTAAATTAGAGGGTATTTATTACTACCCCTTATGTGATAGTGTGATAATCTTCCTTCTTTGTTGCCTTCTTTAAGTTGAAATATACATATGTCCATATATTATTTCTCATTTTGTTAGAATTATTTATACATTTGATAACGCAAGTAAATAAATAAAGATATATGTACATACGAATATATGTACAGGAGTGCCACAGAAACCACTTCCGCTGCAAAAACCCTGAAAAATATTTCCGAGGTGCCACAGCACATCCACAAAAATATTTTCCGTGTATTTGAAAAACATGATATATATTTCGATGGATAGATTCTAAATTTTAAATTTCGAAGTCTGGTTGTCAGTGATGCCACATTTTAGAGCAGTCGAGCAACTTTTATTTATTTTCTCGCCAACATTTTAAACTTTTTTTTTAAATAAAAGTAAAAAAACTAGAATACACCCATACCTCTCTATACGGCCGATCTTTATGCGGCTTTTCGCTATAACGGCCCTCTTCAATTGTGGCGCTTTTTCGCTTTACAGCATAAAATGTTTCGCTATAACGGCCAAAATCTTGTCACATGTTGAAAATTATTTTCTATTTCTCTTTTAAGGCGTATTACCTACGTCGAACTTTTCAACAACTCATAAGAAAAACCGATGGCAAATCTTCAATTAAAACATTTTGGAAGAGCTATAATATTAAAGATGCTGTGGACAACATTAATAAATCATGGAAAGAATTAAACGCAACAACAATGAACCATGTTAGGAAAAATATATGGCCAGAATGTATTAAAGAAACTAAAGCTGATCTTGATGTGATTCCAAAAATTAGGCAAGATATTTTGAATTTGGGTCATGATCTTGGATTTGAAGAGTTAAACGAAGATGATGTAATTGGTCTTCTTGAAGCTGATAGGCAACCCCTTTCATACGAGGAACTCATTCAGCTGCAAACAGAACCGACAGTTGAGCAAGAGGCAGATCCCCTCATCGAAAAAAACTTACATCAACAAATTTGTCGAAAATTTTCTTTTGTTTCGAAGAAGGAATAAACATGCTCCTCGAGAACGATCCCGACAACGAACGTAGTGCCAATGTTGCAAGAGCAATTAACTCAGCCATTAGCTGCTATAAGTCAATTAAGAAGGATATCGACAAGAAGACAAACCAAACAACGTTGGACAAGTTTTTTCTGCCAGGACCAGCCAAAAATATCTGTTAACTGTGTAACCGACCGGCATGGTTCTGGTCTCTATCGAAATGGTCATCAAATCCCGGTAAAACCAAGGTATAATGAAACTATTATATTTTTTCCACGTACAGGCATACCTGTTTTACCGAAGAATTAATTTTTCACTTATTTTTCAACTTTGATGGAATGTCAAAAATGAGACTACACGAGATGATGGGTTTGGCGTATGAGGTGTTGTTCTTGAATATGTTCTTTATCAAATTCAAAAAAGATTGGATGCCACGAACTGCCACCCCGGATTTCCAAGGCAAAAGATACTTTCAACGCGCGGTTTCGAGCAAATTCTGCTACAAGCGCAGTACGAAATTGTATGGCGGGCATTCATTTTTTCCTGTATTGGCGGCTTGTTTTTCAATTCCTGACTTTATAAAGACACTAAATGATTTGAAATGAATGTATAAATATTCTTCAAAAATCTTAAATGATGTAAAATTAAATGATGTAAATTGACAAAAAATGCAAAAATGGTTGAAAATTGATCGAAAATGAATAAATTTGAATTAAAAAAAAAATTTTTTTATGTTTATTTTGTTTTTAAAACATTAAATGTGCACCATTTTAGCATTTTCAAAGAAAACAAACGAAAAGTATTGTTCGAAACTAGATAAAAATTGAGAAATATGCCTCTAAAAACATCAATTTTCGAGTATAAAATCTACTACTTATCACACCATATAGTATGACCACTTATTCGAAAGGTATTAAAATTACCTTTCATATAAAAAAAAATTTATGAAAATATCTCAGCTGGTTGAAGAGTTATGATTTTTATATAGCAAAAGTATCTAAGGCCCTACTGTGCGACGCAAGGAAAAGGTTGCGCAGACACCTTGCGAACGGCATACCCTTAGAGGTGGCCAAAAGGCTCGCCCAGAAGCCTATGGACCCTCCTTGGGCAGTGCCTAGCATGAGTGGCGGGACCAACAAAAGAGGTAGATAGGCTAACACGACCCCAGAAGGGGCGTCGAATAAGAGGGCCATGACCAGAACCGCGGCACCTAGTGCCTTGACGAAGGGTCCTGCAACAGAACCGCTTGCCACGGGGGAGTCTCTCCAGCAGCCTCCACAGCCGTTGCTGCGGCTGGGCAGGCAGCACAGGCGCAATCGACCCAAGTCGGTGTCATGGCCTCCTACAGGGACTTAGCCAGCTCAGCGAAGATGGCAATACTCCCTGCCGACTACCCAAAAAGTCTGCTCACGACGGAGCAGCTAAAGACGGTCCAATCCGCCATTTTGTCGAGGGTGATGGTTCTGTAGCACGGCTCTGTGAAGCCGCTGTTCTCCGGCTGCACCTTGCGGGCTGGCTGGATAGCCATAACCTGTGGAAACCGAGAGACAGCCGAGTGGCTGAGCACCGAGGTGCCCAAGCCCCGGCTGGGGAAAAACGCCCACATCAAGGTAGTCCCCGAGGCAGAGGCTCCACGTGTCGCTGTCTATATCGGCTACTTTCCGCTCCCTATTGCGGACATGAAGACGGCGGAGGCTCTAGACCTCATTGAAGGCAAAAACAGCGGCCTAAGCGTGGGAGACTGACACGTCTTCCACCGCGCTATGAGGCAGAACACGGCCGCCCTAACAATAGCGCGGCTGAAGAAGCTGGAGTACCAGCTGAGCCAAAGGCCGGCACGCAGCCTAAAGAACAGGCAGAGGCTCCCGTTCCCGCAGCGAAGAAGCCCACCTGCTGTAATGCCAGTGCTCCTGTTATGGCACCACAGGGCACCGCAGTGGCCTAGGAGCCCGTAGGGCGCGTACCGCAGGATCCCTGGATAAATGCAGGACGTGTCCTGCGGCTTAGCACCTCATCCGGTAAGTTGTTGTATGCAAATGACCAACCTCGCCCTAGATCGGCGTTGTTAATTAACAAAAATTTAACATTTGTTGCCCTTTTACAGTTCATAACTGAGGACCTGGTGGCGGTTTGGGGTAAAATACCCACTGCCCACGGCGAGAAGGAGGCAGTGCTGGCCTCCGCCTATCTACCCGGCGACTCGGAGGATGTGCCTGCTGCGGCTACCTGTGCCCTGATAGAGCACTGCCAGAGAAACCGGCTCAGGTGGATAATCGCCTGCAGTGAATACATTATTAGTAATAACGTAGAATTACTAAAATAGGGCAGCGAAACTAAATTTACTAATGCGATTAGAGAGGAAGTCCTTGACCTGACTCTCTGTAGTATAAATATGTTGTCCGTTGTTTCAAACTGGCACGTTCCAAGTGAGATCACTATTTCAGATCATCAACACATTAGATTAGACATAGGATGTGCCTTGCAATGTTACTAGAAATCCCAGAAAGACTAACTGGGTTCTCTTGTTTTGAACTTGAGCAATCTAGAGACTGCTCCACCCGTCCGATAACATCCATAGACGAGTTAGAGCGCGAAGCTACTGTGCTTTAGCAAATCACGCCAGCTGCGAACAAAAGATCCGCAAGATTGGAAGGGCTGTTACCTGGTGAAACAAAAGCCTTGACGATATCAAAAAGGCTGCGCGAGGGCTCTTCAATAAAGCGAAGAGTTGGAGAACCACATGGGATTCCTACAAATCTGCTTTAACGCTCTACAATAAAGAGCTGAGGAGGTCAAAACGGGGTACGTGGCGTCAACACTGCGAGCAGATTTCATCTCTCCCAAGAGCTGTCAGGCTACAAAAAGCCCTCTCCAAGAACCACTCAAACGGCATCTGCACGCTGAAAAAGCCAGATGGAACATACACGAACAACCCTAAGGAAACGAGCAGCCTACTCCTGGCTACTCACTTTCCAGGGTGCGTAGCTATGGAGCAACCAATCTCAGAGAGTGAGGCACCAACCAACCTCTCTGGGACTGGAGTGTGCCCAAACCTGCGCGTGGCTATGGTGGCAGACTCCAGGCTGCACCAGATGCAATTTATCCATGCTTGTTGTAGCGGGGACTGTACCAACTCTCACTCCCCCTGGCTTATCTATTCAGACCTAGTCTCGTGTTTGGACACATACCAAGCAAATAGGCTAAAGTGAAAGTTGTGTTTATTTCTAAGGCAGGGAAGAAGGAATCCCAATTGCCTAAATCATATAGATCGATTAGCCTTAGCTCCTTCTTCCGTAAAACTATGGAGACGATAATCGACCAGCATATCAGGGAGGTGAATCTCAAGCATCTTCCCCTAAACAAGTAGCAATATGCGTATCAAGCTAATAAATCAACTGAGACAGCCATACATTGCCTTACAACAAACATTGAAAAGGCCATTAGCACTCAACAGATAGCACTAGGTGCCTTTTTAAACATCTCAGGAGCTTTTGACAACACGTCATATGAGGCTATACGTGCCTCTCTTGTACGTAAGAATGTCTCCACACCCATTATTAGGTGGATTCTGGAAATGCTTAAATCCAGATTCATAACTGTAGACCTTGGAGGAACCATTCCCTCAAGGGGGAGTACTCTCTCCTCTCCTGTGGACTCTGGTCATCGACGAGCTACTTTATGTTCTCAACAATTCGGGCTTCCCCACTCAAGGCTATGCGGATGATATAGTGATCTATATAGTGAGCTGGCATGAGCAAACCATCTCGGACCGCATTCAGCATGCCCTTAATAAAGCCCATAAACCCGTCAAAAACTGTTTCAGTTCCATTTACCAGGAAAAGGTCTAAGTCCACTGTGGTAAAACCGATCTTAACCTATGCATCTTTGCTTGGTGGACAAAATATACCCAGAAGACAGCAGCGGCTGCACTTAACAAATTACAACGAATGGTATGCATAGGCATTACTGGAGACATCCGTTTATGTCCCACTGCAGCACTGGGAGTCATAACTGGCATACTCCCTTTACCAATTACCCTGAACAAGGAGGCCTGCCTGGGGGCACTTCGCCTTCAAAACATCACCAATATAAAAAGTGGCCTTATCGGGCATCTTAGGGTCCTTGAACCACTAATAAATGAGCCCAATCTGCGAGTAACTGACGAGCAGAAACCAAAACTGGTTTTCCACAAAAACTTCTCTGTAGTCTTGTACGCTAGGAACGAATGGAAAACAAAATTACTATCTCTGCCCAGTGGATCAAAAACATGGTACACTGATAAGTCGAAACTGGAAAACGGTGACACCCGGACTGGTATTTTCGGACCAAGGTTCAACAAATCCATAGCCATAGCGCTCATAGCGCTGAATTCATTTACGATCTCATTCGGACTTATAGAGACCTGTTTCCAGCACCTGAATGCTCTTGCCCCAAAAACACCTTAGCGGTGGCCTGGGTGCCAGGGCATGAAGGCCATATGGAAACGAGGTGGTAGACTCCCTGGCCAAACGCGGGGCGATGACACCAATTATCGGCCCTGAGCCGTTCTGTGGACTATCGAAAGGACACAAAAGAGAACTGCTCAGGAAATGCGAGGGAGCGGAGATAAATCGTCACTGGACCGACAGTGCAGGGCTGAGACAAGCCAAACTATTTCTCGTCCCCCAGATGACGCAATCAAAACGCATTATCAACCTATCAAAGAGCGAAATTCGCACACTAACAGGCTACCTAAAGAGTCACTGCAACCTTTGGTATCACCTCAAGAAATTAAAACTTTCAGAAATCGACACATGCAGATTCTGCGAGATGGAGCAAGAAACAAAGGAACATATTCTATGTGAGTGGCCCTCGCTAATCAGACGTCGACTTCAACATTTAGGAGGTGAACTTATTTTCCCCCTACAGGATTTGGGAACAAATAGACCCTACCAAAGTGATCTATTTTATTAGAAGCCTAGGAATAGGGGTTCTACCCTAATTCTACAGGCCGGCACGAAAGATCTAACTTCTGGTCGCAGTGCAATAAGGCCCTTTTAATAATAATAAGAATAATACGTTTTTTCACAATTTTATTAAATTGAATTTTTAGAGCAATCAATAAAGTACTACCATGTCAAAGGATTCGCCTATAATCCAACATTTTGGGCCTCTTTAGCTAATTTTCCCGAAACACTGATTTTATCAGTTTTCAAAAATCGTGGGGAGTTGTGAAACACTACTAAGAAATACGAAAACATTTTTTTTTTATTGAAATTCTTTATTAGGATTACAGAAATTACACTTTGTAATGTTTTTTAGGTATCAAAAGTTCTGAACAAAATGTGAAACTCCTCAGAAAAATAATAGGTTAGAGTGGGGAGTTTTGAAGCACGCTTTGTTGAAGGGCTTAAACTTCTCAAATTTACTTTTTTCCACATTTTTTTAAATTATATTCATATATTGTTCATATAAGATTTGTGAAGGAAATGTGAAGGACGCGTAATAAGCCCCCGTTCACCATGAAATTTTTACCGTTGATAAAGGTGATTTTTCTAAGAATTATGGTGGAAGTTTTATTCGGGGGCGACTTCTAGTTTTTTTTAAATCGATTTTTAAAGTTTAATTATTTTCCATATAAAATGTATTTATATTTTGTAAACAATGACCAGTATGACCAGAGTTCATTCAAAAATATCATTAAATCTGGTCATATTGTGACAATATGAATGACAAATTTCTAAAGTAAGTTTCTACAGCGTTTTAAACTTCCTAATGCCGTAAAAGCAGTGGCTCACGCCACTGCTAAGCCACTGTTGGATATGTTCCGGAGCAGATCTGAATACACACTGGTCGCCCCCAAACAAAACTTGCACCATAATTCTTAGAAAAATCACCTTTATCAACGGTAAAAATTTCGGGGGGCAGGGACAAGTATTATGCGTCCTTCAAATTTACCATATTTTCTCTCAAATTCTTCTGTAAGTGCATTGGGGTTAACAAAATGTTGACAAAAAAACGATCGGAAAAGCCACTAAGCAATGTTTCACAACTCCCCATTGATTCATAACTTTCCACTCTCCCCTACGTATTTACATACATATGTATGTATGTTGTTAGTAGTATGAATAGTAAAATAGGTATTTTCGACAGTCTTGTTCAGTTGTACATCATACGGGTGTATATAAATATGTAAATTTGTACCTTTATACTTTTACTCAAACGAAAATTCGTTAAACAAAAGTTCTGCCAAAAAAAAACGTATAGTAACAAATATAACCATGTAATTATACAATGTAAAAATGTATATATGTATGTATGTACGTATGTATGTTTGAGTTAGTAAATGTAAACAATACAATACCGTAAAACCGATCTACATATTAAACAATAAAATTATATTAGAAATAATACTGCATACACCACTTTGTAAATATTTATATGAACGAGAAATTATTCAAAATGTGAATAAATCAATTTTTTTTGTAAACACTACATACATATACATACATAAATTAATGGATGTATGTATTGTAAAAATGTATACGATATTTTAAGCAATTTTTACAGTTTAAGTTTAAGCCGTTTTCAGAATGTGTATTAAACTATGTATTCTTATTTTTACTTTAATTAATTTTTGGTAACACATTTGTTTTAAACATATGTACATATGTATTTGTGTTCTGCAGTTCCAGAAAATAAACTGCTGTTTTTTCATATATGTACATACATATGTATGTATGTGTCTACACCAGAAAACAAGCGCACATTTTGAGCAATAGTCTAACGCTGACTAAAGAACTTACAACTGACAGCCTAGCTTTAAGCGAAAGGTGGATGAATTAAAAGTTTCCAAAGTTAGCTTTCAAAGCTTTGCAGCTTACAGATGTACATGTACATATGTATGTATTTAATTGTTTTTTTTCTGTACCTGGGTAGGGTGCTGTATATTGACCAAAAAAATGTGTACTTACATATGTATGTACATACATACTTGTGTACAAAGAAATTTAAGTGCAAGTGTAAATTCATAATCATTATCTATTATACTTATGTATACATACGATTATATTAACCCTGCAGTACCAGCCGTCAACAAAAATTCGTCAACCATAAATCACCTTTTCATAAACACTTTATAACAAAAATTCATCAAGAATTCAATAACAATTTGTTGACGAATTCAAACATTCATCAACGATGTAACAACAATTAATCAAAAATTCATCATCGATTCATCAACACTTAATCAACACATATGGGGGTGTGTTGATGAAATGTTGATGACAAGCCTTTACAAATGTTGATTAATTTTTGTATAGGATGTCCGCTCTTGTAATTAACACAAATTCATCAACAATTAATCACCTTTTCATCCACACTTTAGATTACAAAATCAATAAACATTCATCCCAAAAATTAATCAACGATCAATCATTAACAGTTAATCAACGATTCATCAACAATTAATCAACGATTCATAAAGTGTTTTTTATTTATTCATTAATTTTTTATTTTTATCTTATAATAGTAATAAAAATAATTTTAAGAACTGTAATAAATATTCAGCTTGACCAATAGCATCTAAAGAAAAAAAAACAGTAAATAAATATAAAAGAAAAGGAAAAATAAAAAATCAAATAATACCCAAAACAGCACTCAACAAGAAAGGAAGCTAACTTCGGCATGCCGAATACCCTTGCAGTAAGAAGAAGAAAAATGTTCGGACTTTTCGCTTTCCGGGTGCTGACATAAGATAAATGGTGCGAACATAAAATGTTGCGAGCCGAAAATGTTGCGAGTAAAAAATGTTGGGAACAAACAAAATGAATTATTATATACAGGGGTGCCATGCAAAACACAACTGTTTTGATGGCATTAGGGAGTTTAAAATACATATGCAGGGGTGCCACAGAAACCACCGGTGTTTTCAATTCCACAAAAAGGCATTTCCGCTAAATCAATTCCTCGGTGCCACAGAACATCGAAAAAGTTAGGTGTTTTTAGTTTTTTCACAAACCATTCGATATTGGCTGGCAGGGCTGCCATATTCCCAGATAACCCCACGAATGTATTTGATTAGCAAATATTTTAATCAAACTAGTGTAAAATGCTGGGTTTTGGGTTCTTTTATTCTTTAAACAATGTTATGTAACCAATTTTGCTAATTCATTTAGATTTGTTTTACTCTTATTAAAGAAAAAAATTTAAAAAGTTGGCGCGAAAATAAATAAAATTTGATCTGACTACAATATGTGGCATCACTGAACCCGACTTCGAAATGTCGAATCTATCGATCTGGCAGCATCGAAAATGACGTCACGTTTTGTGTTTTCAAATCCACAAAACCTATTTCGGTGGAAGTGCTGTGGCACCGCGGAATCGTTTTTCAGGGTTTTTGCAGCGGAAGTGGTTTCTGTGGCACCCCTGATGATATATGTATATCTCAGCTAGGAGATATGTCGTTTTGAGTTCGGAGGAGATATGTCGTTTTGAAAGCGTCATATCTCCTCTCCTCTCCGCGAGGAGATATGACGCTTTCAAAACAACATAGCTCCGTCACAAAAAAAGCGACATAGCTTCTCCACGAAAATGTACTGGGAGGAGATATGTCGCGAGGACATATGTCGCTATGCCGTTTTGATTTCCACAAAATGGCTTTTCCGCTAAATCAATTTCTAGGTGCCATACAACATCGAATAAGTTTTGTGTTTTTAGTTTTTTCACAAACCATTCGATATTGGCTCTTAGGGTTGCCATGTTGCCAGATGAACTCACACATGTATTTGATAAGCAAACATTTTAATGAAATTGTTGTAAAATGGTGGGTTTTGGGTTATTTTATTCTTTAAATAAGGTTTTTAACCTATTTTGATAATTAATTTAGTTGTTTTTACTTTTATTTAAAAACAAGTTTAAAATGTTTGCGCGAAAATAATTAAAAGCTGCTCGACAGCTCTAAAATGTGGCATTACTGTTTTTGTGTTTTCAAATAGACGAAAAATATTTTTGTGGAAGGGCTGTGGCACCTCGAAATTATTTTTCAGGGTTTTTGCAGCGGAAGTGGTTTCTGTGGCACCCCTGATATATTCCTAAGCTATATGAAATTATAGAATAATAAAAAGTGGCCAAATCTCAAATTTTATTCAAATACAGTAAAAATTGGCCAAGTTATAATTTTTTCATTAAAATTTACCGATCGTTCCTATGTCAGCTATATGATATAGTCGTCCGATCCGGCTCGTTCTGACTTATATAACAGTAAGAGCATATAGAAGACTATCTGTAAAGGTTCATCCAGATAGCTTCAAAACTGAGGGACTAGTTTGCGTAGAAACGGACAGACGGACATGGCTATATAATATACATATATTCTTTATAGAGTCGGTCACTAAGTTGCAAACTTTTGACTAAAATTATAATAGAGAGTTTGAGAGAGGGAGAGTCTGAGAGAGCAAGAGTTTGAGAGAGCAAGAGCCTACGTGCTGTTTTTTGTTAATGAGGTACTGATTAATTAGACATTTTTGTCATCAACGTTTCATAAACAACGTTTCATAAACAACTTTTAATCAAACTGTCATCAACTCTTTTGTGTGAAAGCAGGAAAATGAGAGCGCGAGAGAGTCGGGTTTGACACGATGGTCAAAAGAGGGGGTCGCACAGTTGATCATAACTCTTGAACCAGTTGAGATATTTTCATAATGATAAATAATAGATTTTATACTCGAAAATTAATGTTTTTAAGGCAGTTTTCTCAATTTTTATCCAATTTCGAAAAATAATTTTCGTTTTTCATAAAGCCTTTTCTCTTCCAAGTGAACGGACGTGCTTTTTTCTTGCGCTCACGTTTTGTGTTAATTTTTGGATTACAACAATCGGGGTTTTATTTAAATTTTCTATTATGGGATTAATAAGGTTCCCGTTCACTTCGTGTGCATGCAGTTATTCTGTTTTGTGTAATTAATTGTTATTATTTTCGCAATTTAGTTGTGCTGCCGGTGTTCGCTTGCATTTTTATCGCATTCCTCTTTGTGCCTTTTCCGTTTAGTTTGGGCCGTCGCGACAGCTAAACGTTAAGCTCGCTCCCACGTCTGTTTCGCTAAAACCTGTAAAAAGGCTATTACTGCTGATGATCTTACAATCGGCTGCTGGCTGTGCGAAAACATAGTGCACGCCAAGTGCGCTGGTTTTTCAGGACGAGCGGTAGACGATATAAAAGGCCTGACGCGAGGTTGGAAGAGAAATGTAGTCTTTTATGCGGAAAACCCAGGGCGGTTTTAAGGATATATTAATGAGTTTTCGTAAAACTCAAGATATGTTCTTTGCGCTGGATACTCAATTTAATATCCTCATGTGTTGCGGGAGTGTTTGTTCCCCCGGTGATATCCGTTTTGTCCCCTGGGGGGTCTTAAATACTGACTCCTCAAAGCCCAGTCAATTTACCTGCTCAGGGTATCTGGCCCGGACTACCGGCTGATATTGGTAATGCAGATAAGCAGTCTGCATCGCCGAAAGCCCTCATAGCTATACCACCTACGAAACACATATTTGTTTGGCGGCTCTCCCCTGCTCAGACATCTGACTATGTCATCGCCTATATCCAAGGCAAAACTAGTGCCGAAAAAATAAAAATAAAGGTGGAAAAATTTAAATTTTCTTATGCTAGGGATATTTCATCATTCAAAATAAATGTCCCTAATGAGCTCTTTGAAACAATATGCTCTACCAATTTTTGGCCCGAATATGTTGTCGTCAAGGAGTTCGAAGCTAAGAACAAGAAACGGACGCCTGTAGGAATAAGTCTTCCCAGGCCCGACCAGACCACTGCGCCCTCTACGACCTCCGCTCTAAAAACCTAATAATTTCCCTCTATATCTCCTATCAGAATGCAAGAGGCTTACGTATTAATCTTCCTAAATTGTATTCTGATAGTCTCTCGTTTGCATCCCAGGTTATTGTGTTCACAGAAACCTGGTTAAAGCCGGAGATTCTATAGAACTTTCAAAAAAATTTTTTTTTTTTTTTCATTTAATCGAAAGATAAAATGTTTAAAAATATTTTCCCAAAATTTCGTTAAGCTGCGATAAATATTTTTCAAGATAATCGACCCGAGAGAAGTAAAGTCCGGTTC
Organism: Drosophila nikananu; assembly: GCA_008042635.1. Taxonomy (NCBI): domain Eukaryota; kingdom Metazoa; phylum Arthropoda; class Insecta; order Diptera; family Drosophilidae; genus Drosophila; species Drosophila nikananu. The sequence continues at coordinate 16,683 of VNJV01006724.1, forward strand.
CGTT
>VNJV01006731.1:0-16683 GCA_008042635.1 Drosophila nikananu
CAATGAATCATGTGTACATATTTAATCAAAATATTGTGATAGTACCAATCCCAAGTCGGTAAATATTGATAGGAAATTGAAATATTTGGCGAAGATATCCTAATCTTTTCCGCCACTAATAATTTTAGGTTCAAGCTTGATTTCACAATTAACGCCGTTTATGGCACTCAATTAGCAACAATTTAGCCAGCGGACAAGGAATCTTGTTTGTTATCTTCGATTTGAGCGGAACGGAGCGGAGCTGCTGGCTGGGCAACTTTGTCTTCGCTGGCTTTATTCACAGCAAATAAATAATACATTTTCGCGTAATGAGACAAAACTAACAATAAACAAACGGCAGACCCCTTGGCCCCGACAGTCATAAATCAATCATAAACCGGCACACTTTGTAGCCGAATACCGTCAACAATTATTCGGACATCGCAGAGACAAAATTCATAAAGATGGAGAACTCTCGCTCTCTGTGTCGATAGTATTTTAAAACACACAAATATAGGTCGCAGAAAATTGCCATTAAACAATCATCATCAACTAACCATCCCGAAATAAATGCTGGCGACAAAACAAAGGCAACATCAGCGCCACAGAAGTGTCAACAAATTGTCAGAATTATATTTGATGTGATCTATCAGGCAAATTGTTCGCGACATCAGGCATTAGCCAGAAAACCCCCGTTGATTGTCGAGTGATGAACGATTCTCTCGGCACGCTCCGCCGATCGGCCGCCGATCCCATCGAGCGGTGTCGGTGTAATTGCCGTACAAACACCAGAGATATAGCCGTAGAGCCATTCTCATTTGATCAATTGATTAATAACATTACACCTCAGACGGCAATGGAAAGGGGTTGGCGGGAACAGAGTGGAACAATGTGGTTTGTTTATGCCGAAGCTGGAATACACTTTCCTCATGAGTTACTTTTACATCTATTAAGAGATACGATAAGGGAAAACAAGCAGTTGATTACAATATTATTTTATGCTTTATATGTCTTTCATTTTTTCACTATGTATTCAAATTGATATTCTTTCTTTATTAATGTCAGATAGATATTTTAAAATAAAATATGGTCAAGAGTCTGTTAGTTTGTTTCAATGGGGAAATCCGTTCAATTTATTCATATTTAATTATTGCCTTTAAACACTCTTCATCCTAAACCTTCTTTCTTAATGAGATATTTGTGAATTATGTCACAAAGAACTTATAATTAAATAAAGCAGAGATGCCATGACTAATTATTATCCAAGTATCATTAGTCCGAGGTACTTTTCTTTTATGGCAGTGTACTGGCAGTAATGCTGTGTCAAGCAATAGGTGCCGGCGATTAAATAACAACAGCAACAGTTTTGCGCGCCACGCGAACTGAAAGCCGAAGAGCGCGCTCTTAAGCTTTAAAAAAGCCCCAAGTGGGGCTAAAGAGAACGCGCATCAGGTGCAGCATCAGTAGCAGTAGCATTAGCAGTGGCAGTAGCAGTAGCAGCAGCAGCAGCAGCAGCAGCAAGTAGCAGCAGAGCTACAACAACACACCACAGGGCTCGACGTCGCCGCAAAGAATGGTCCAAGTTCGCAGCAGGATGCGAGCATCCGAGTAAGAGCATCGTGTCCCCACAGCAACATCTGGTGGCGTCGCTGCCTTGGGGCCGGCAGAGAGGGAGCGACAGAGGCGAAGGTTATAAAAGTGGTTCGCCGCAGAGACGAGCGCTCAGTTGCTCTTGGTCAGTCGCCGTGTGATGTGCTTGGTCGCCGCAACGGAACAGCCATCGTCGTTGTCGTCGTCGAATCGCATTCCCATCCTCAGCCCCAGCGTCTAGGAAATAGTGCGAATCAAGAGCAGGAAGCAGCGGTCCGTGGTCCGTGGCTCGTGGTTCGTGGTTCGAGGTGCGAGATTAGAGACTCGAGAATCGAGATCCGTGGCGTGGGAGCGGGAGCGTGTGGGTGCGTGAGTGCGCATAGTATAAAATTAAATAAACGAAAAGAAATGAAACGAAATGAAACAACAGCAGCGGCAACGGCAGCAACAAATGCGAGTGGCAACAATGATGCTATATATACTGATATACCACGATGGGACGGGCAGAGCGATGTGCCGATATATACGGACGCTGGGACTCATGGTTCTGCTGCTGTTTCCTCCCAAGACAGGCGGCCAGACAATGTTTGGACAAGCCATAAATAATAGGAGCGAGCAGCAGCAGCATCAGCAGCAGAAGCAGCGGCGGCCCACACAGCCCTGGCTGAAATTTCATAATTTCAATCGCTCTATTATTATTAGTATTATTATTATTGTTTGACGTTATTATTTACTAGAGAGCCGTCGCTCATTGGTCCACTCGTGCTTGTTTCCAAATTGCAAATTGCTGTTGGTTTAGCGGGTAACGCGCGCGCGAATAATTTGCCCGCAGGCCGCACCACGCTGCGTATGAGCAATGAAAATGCATCCGAATTCGTGCACGCCACCGGACCACGTGTCGAATGCGTAATGCCGCTTTAGCCATATCGTATTTTCCCCAAAGAGACAGCAGCGTATACGCTCGTAAAATCAGACAGCAGCAGTAAGGGGAACGGGAACTGCTGCCTGATTTTATGTTATGTGTCAGTTTCCGTTTAGTGCGCTTCTCTGCCCGTAAATTTATTCCAAACGTAAACGTAAAAAAGCGAGAAAAATAAAGAGAAATACTATAACCAAAAAAAGGGGTGAAAAACAAACAAACAAAATAAAGAGGCGACAAACGTGCGACGGATTTCCGCGCCAAGACACCATCAAAACAAAAGCTCCAGCAACAGGAAGCTGGCTAGGAAGTCGCCATCAGCCATCTGAGCCATCAGCCTGCCAATTGTGCAGCAGGACGCGTGCTGCAGGATTGCCTGCGCCTGTGTCTCCCGCAGCAGCAGCAGCAGCAGCAACATCACTGGCGGCTATACAACAGTAGCAGGAGCAGCAACTTGTTTTTTACATCCATAAGGTAAGCTCATTACGGACACAGGCTGCCTCGTAACGTTGACAAGGCAACCGAAAGCAGAAAGTAAATCAACAGGAAAAGGTTCGACCATAGAATACCGGGTTCTCAAATCATTGCCTGCCCTTTAAGGGAACTTTACTTTCGTGGAATCACTCAAATATGTCTTGCGAGGGTATTATTCCTATATTTGTTTATGATATTTATTTAAGTATAATTAATATCTTGGCACGCACAGTGTATACCCTTTTACTCTCCGAGTACCAGGTACAGCCAGTGTGTGTGCGCGATAGTCCTGCCATCCTTGCTCGCGGACGTGCCGCCAGCGACGTTTGCTTTGCTCTCCTTTGTTTGTTTATTTGTGTGCCTTTTTTTTTTTGCTTTTTCTTTTCTTTTTCCTTCCTTTTTTGGTATATTTCATTTTTTTTTTTTGCCGCCCGAGTCTATTTGTTTGTCTCTTGCAACAACAACAACAAAGGCAGCATAAATGGTAGCAGCAGAATAACAACAATGAGGATAACAACAATGACAACGACAATGACTTTATCCTGACAGATTGTTGAAGCCAGAGCTTTAGTCCCTCTGGTGTAGCATCTATGTATGTACGGAGAACACTCAAAGTATGTGAATTTGCAACGAGGATTTTCCCGTAAATTGTAACCATAAATGACATAAACGGAAATGGTCTTTAAAAGTGCCTTGTAGCTTGTCCGCGATAGCATTGAAAATAATTAACTGAATTTGACAGGATTTATCGATTTAAACTATAGGGATTTGTCGTAAAATAGTGAAATGATTTATATATCATTTGAAACGACATCTAACTGTGATTTTACATTTTATTGCAGTGTTTTAAACCAGAAAAATAACCCAGAAAACTCAAAGTTAATTTAAGTCTTTAATGGCCTTTAATTCCAATTTCATGTTTTTTTTTTACCTCAGGGAAATTAAGGGTTAAGCTAATATACATTTCTCCATTTTCTTTGCATTTATTTGTTAAATCCCAAAGCTCTAACTTATGGATTAATGGCCGGTCACAATTCAGATTCAAAGGAATTTCGTTCTGGCATTTGCCTTTTCATACCTCCAAGGAATCAAAGAAGAAATACACATAAGGGAGGGGAGTCTGAGAAGTCAAAGACTCATGGAAATGAAATTGAAAACTCCACATGGCTGAACCCAATGAGCCATAACCCGGCATTGAACATATTGAGTGGCTCATAAGCATATTTTAATGGGCATGGGAGTCCCGACAATGCATCCACCCAGAGGGAGGGGACAAACAAACATAGCTGGCAATCACCTGGCGCCGGTTTTCCATTCCATTCCCATCCCGATCCCGATCCCACCTCCAGCTATCCCTCTTTGCCGTTAGGTTATGCTAATGGCGGATGCTTTGACTCCCGCGCTTGGCACTGATTGGAAGAGCATAAAAGTAGCAAATCAGTGCGCACTTTGAAATGGAAATTCTAATCAAAAAGGCGCGCTCCCCAACAATGGATGGGGGGACAGAGTCGGAGGGCATCTCTGCTGCTTAGCTGGCTAAATTTGAAATTGCCAAACGATTTGCTATTCGATTAACAAGGCACGGCCCGCGGGGCTGGGGGAAATGGATGTGAAAGGCAAAAGCAAAAGGACACATCATCAGCGGCAGACAAGCAGAAATGGAAATAGATTTGTGAATTCATGTTGACAACAATGGATCAGCGGCGGCATTCGCTTAAACATCCATACGGATTTACATTAAAAGTGAAGCTAAATACAAACCAAATATGGTGCCAAGTCAGACTGGGCTAATGAAATTGCAAATACTCTTACCGAAAAGCTTATTTTACATTCTTTAGAAAGGATTTTTCATAGAAGTGAACCTTTTCACTGCTACTAATTTATTTACGAAACAGAATTAGGAGTTTTATAAGAAACTGGTTAACTGCTTATAGCAGCCCCTTGTGAATTAATAAATTTGAGTAGCTTTTTAGCAATTTAACTAAGCTTTTCTAAAAGAAAATTCTTAAATTAAAATGGACAACAGATTCACCTATTGTTGGCGCCATTTCGCCCTCGGCTGCTGACCTATATTCCTTTGTTTGGCTCTACAACACCGGACGGACGGATTCCGGCTGCGAGTCCGGTCCCAGTATCCTCTGCATCATGGCATCTCTGACTTTGTTTACGGCCGGCCAGCTGCAGGACCAAGCCGAGCTGAACTGAAGCGGGCGGTGACAGGGACAGTGACTGGACAGGACATCCAAGCGGCAGCTGCAAGCATGGGCCGAGAGCCCGAGGTAGGCGGAAAACGGCAGGAAGGAAGGAAGCCAGTAAGGACCCTTCAAATGTGAACGCAATTGCAATGTTTCCACCGCTCTTTCCTCGCTGCTCCGGTTGCTCCATCCGCTGTAATTTTTTTTGCTAAATAAAAAATATCCGCTGATGAAATTGTACCAAATGGCTTTTGGGACCTTAAATCCCCCTAAAAGGTAGCGAAAATTTGCATAATATATCAACAAACAAGCACACACGCACACTCACACACCACAAGGGGCGGGAACGGGCACGCCCACCTCATAAAGTTTAAAATACTTTGTGGCTTGGCTGGCTTTTCAATTGATTCGAATTGATTTGATCCTTGTGCGTGGGAGTGAATTCGAACGGGAAGGGAGCCGACTTCATTGTAATGATTTTGGCATTCGGAATTCTGTGAATATTTGCCATTTTATGGAATCCGATCACACAAAATTGTCAAGCTGCCACCAATTTGTGGCAATCAAATGTGCGCCAATCTGTTCGGTGGGCTTTTGTGGCTTATAAAGTTGCAAATGTGTTCTCACATTGATATGAAAATTGCTGACAACTGCTCATTTTTAGCGGACTTTGGTTTTGTTGGTTTGCCGGGAATTCATGGTTTTATTTTTATTGCTCATTATTTTTACTCTTAACTCTAATCAGGCTTAACGTAATGACGTTTCACTTAAATATTTTACAATTACAATATGTATTGTTCGTATTGTTAGTGTTAGAAGAAGGTGTTAGGTTACGTGAATACTACTAATTTAAACTTTGTAATCGATGAATAATTCGCCCGGTTTGTTTTTCTTAAAGTTGCTTGCAATTTTTTCAAGTGCCTTCGATACATTTATTTTCCTTAGCTTTGTTATTTTTCTTTGGAAAAGCAAAAGTAAATTCACGATATTTGGCGTAAAGTCAAGGAACAAAATTCGATCGTTAATTGCCTGATTTAATTCCCAATTAGTCGCAATAGCTAGCTAATGCGGGGGCTTTAAACACTGTAGTTTATAGATTTGTGTTCCAATTTGTTTACTCAGTGCCATAATCAATTGTGTTTAATGGCGGAGCGTGAACTCGTAAATTTCAAAGGCGAAAGACGAAAGACGATCGAGTCGAGGACGGTCCGTTTGCTGCGCGTTCGTGCGCAAATCGACGATATGGAAAACTCGAATGGAATTGTTTACAATTCGCAGGGGCGAAAATCGAATATTAACAACAGCCGCGGGCCGAACTAAATGCAATTTGCTACCTATAATAAGCATTGCGCATACGCCCCGTGGTGTGCGCTGCCTTTGTCTGTGCCGTTGGTTGTGCCGTTACTTATCTGAAAGCTGCTGTCACACAGCTGCAATTAGCCTGACAAGTGATGAAGTGAGGCTGGCCAATGTTATAAGATGACGGTCCTTCATCCGGCGGGATGTTCTGCCTCGCCCTGCCTACCCGTAGCTTCCACATCTCACAGCCATCTCAGCCATCGTCATCGCTCATCCGCACCGAGGGCCACTTGTCGGTGCAACGGAAGCGCAGCTCATTGCTGCGTGCAAGTGTCTGAAGATTACTATTACCCACTTGGCAGCAGCACTCCTCCGCGGCCCTCCTCCTCCTCGCGGACAGGCGGCTGCATAATAAACAAATCAAATCCTATAAATGTGCAAATTAGCTGGCAACGTCACCGAGCCGTGCTTGGTGCACAAATGCAAATGCAGAAGCGGCAGCAGGCGTCATCATTATCATCATCATCATCATCACCAGCCCCCGGCACTCTCATTTCGCTTCTCTATCGTGGCATGAAAGTGAATGCACTTTTATATGCATGACGGCTAATTACAGCGACAATTTGTCTGCCTCTCTCATCTCCGCACCGCATTCCCATTCCCTTGCCTCCCCGAAGCTAAACGCTTTGCCTTTGTATTAAAAATATTTAGCACATTTCGGCTTTTGTGATTATGACGCTGCTGCGATTCTTTCTCGCTACTGATTATTTACGCCCGGCCAGTTGTAATTGTCTGGGGAAACCCCCCTAAATTTGTCATTGTGCGAGATTCGTTAAGCGGCTAGAGAATTCCGTGGAAGCATTACGAAGTGATAATATGATATATATATGTAGAATAGGTAAAACATTAAAAAGTTTGGTTAAACAATTGTCATAAGAAATTATTTATTGGAATATAAATATTCTTAAATTATCCGGTAGGTTTCTTTCTCTAAAAATTTATAGAAAAGTATTCTTTATAAGATTTATATTTATTCATTTACTTTGAAGTGGTAGGCTATTTGCTTAGACTATGGGAAATAAGTGAACAATATTCCCAAGAGAGTTATTTCAAAAGAAATTTTGTGCACTTGTCGTAAATTTTTAAATATATATATGTGTCTTAATGTGTGAAAAAGAATTAAGTGCGAGTGAAACTCCACACACACATACACTCCCAAGTTAATTAAATTTATTATTCATTAATCTTTTATGACCAGCGGGAACAATTTCTCGCATATTTATGCAAATATTAGCAACGAGAAAGCCTCGCTCTTTCTTTAACCCTTTGTCAATTGTCTTTAGCGCCGGCTGTTATTATTTTTTTTTACGCTGCTATTTTTAATTAACCAGGAATGGAAGCTAAGCAAATTATTAATGGCCAGTGGGGGTGAGTGGGAGAGAGCTCTGGCATTGACTTTTCAATTGAAACAAATCATTATTAGAGGAGCTTGTGTGTGGATCTTGTTTAATTGCGGCGCTCCAACGCTGGCGATCCAAAGCGGGATCCCCTCCCTGGGAACTGGTGGATCCGTGGTGCCAGCATGCATTTCTATGAACGTGCATGGAATTATAATTAGTTATTTATGGCCGCAATGTAAACGTAATTACCAATTGGACATGGGCCATTGCAGCTCGATTAGCATGGGGTGTGAAAAACTGCCTGCGCTATCTATCCATGTATCTCTAATAGTACAATGAGCTCGGTGTTGTGTTATGCATTAAAAAAATATTAAACAAAAGAGAGCGAAAACTAGATCGTGTTGATATATTGCGTCAATGACCAGTTCTGCTTTTTATGGGGACGGCTGTCGGTGAGATAAACTAGGGATTGACTGATATATTTCTTGACTGATTTAATTCCAAGCAACTTAATTAAATATTAATGTGTATATTAAACTATAAATGCAACTGCTTTTATAGCCTTACACTTTAAAATGTTAAATTCCTGATAGATTAAATATTATTTATTGCCTTTCTATGTAATTAAAGGAAAATAAAGTATTTATGTATATTTATTTAACGTACAACTGTGCCAAGCCTTTTTTTATTAAATCACCTTATTTTACGTCTCAAAACGTCAAATATCTAAAGAACAAATATATTTGCTGCATTTCCTAATTAAATGTATAATTAAAGCAGAATCCCTCTGCGTCAGCTTTCAATTTATTAATTGAGTTATTTTAATCTCAGAACCAGGAACCTGACGATTTGTCAAACTGCCCGATAATGCCATTCGGTATTTGTGATAGGGGAGCAGCAGGAGCAGGGATGGGGAGCTGGGCAGCTGGGCAGCTGACCAGCTGGGGTGTGACCAGGCCGACAACAGCTGCAGAATGCAATTAGCGTTATTTTCAGCGTGCCATGATATTGCACATACGCCATGTGCGCCGTTGTGCGAGTTGAAGGTAAACGACGACGACGTAGTTTATAGCATTGAAATTGAGCCGTTGTGTCCACACGACGACATGGCGACGACCTTCGCCAGCAGTTGCATCTGTGGCAGAAACGCCCAGCAGGGCCCAGTAACTCCATTGGCCAAAAGCTTAGCCCCACAGCAACTAAAACTGCCGGAGGACGAGGACAAACACGAGCCATATGGAGGGAAGGGTGCCTATAAAATTGATAATTAATTATCCTGCCTGGGCAGCGGGACAGGGACCTGAGCTGGAGCGGAATCTGCGGACACGAGGACTGGGAAATAGGGAATGTGACGTGCTCAGTGCCCGCGGCTTTTCGCGGACACGCTTCGCTTATTCCTGTTTACAAGTGCGTGAAAATGTGCGCTCAACTGCTTATCACGTGCGGCGTATGGCGTGAATTTTACTGCCGCAGCCACATCCAAATCCTCATCCTTGCGCCACAGCAGCCGCAGTGCCCAGTGGCGACCCGGTCACATATGCAAAATCCCCTCCTAAATGGAATATCTCTTCCGGGGGCTTGGACATATGCAAATTTAACTCTGGGCCCGCAGAGTTTGTGCCATAAATGTTGGCATAGCTGATTGATATGTGAGAGTACTTGATTCATGGCTTGTACTGGAACATCCCAGGCCGCTGACAAGTTGATGTAAATATGGGAAGGCCTGGTGTTATTTACCAGAACTCCATGGCAGAATTTTGACTTAAATCCCACCTAGTGTTTGTGTTTTAGCTGTGTAGCTTTAGCGGCGGTTCGCTTTACTGAATAATTCCTAGGTAATCTGGAAATCCTTTTGGCCTAGCCATACAAATGCCTTTTTTCTGCGGCTAAATCACTTAATTTGGCTTGATTATACCACATTGGTAAATCAACTGAAAAGAATTAAACACTTAAGTCGGCCAACTAAAGTCCAAGTAAAGTAAGGCCTGAGAAAAAGTTTGCCGGTCTGCAGCCTACTTTTGGGCATTGATACCTTCGGGCTCAAATACATATATGCCTTGGATCCATTCCGGCCAAAGCTAGACCCAAAGCCAAAGCCCAGACAAAGCCAATTCGCTGCTGCGAAAGCCACAAAGGAAATCGCAAACGGGGCAAACCATAGAAAGGATGCGGCGCTTGGAATGGAGAAAAAGTTAAACCAGCAAAAGGACACGAACATGGCAGGAACACGAGCTCCCCCTCCTGCGGCTGCTCCACCCCAAACGCAATTACATTAAATCTTGGCTATTATTCTTTTACTTTGTAGAGCTGGCTCACTGCTCGATGCTCGGTGCTCGGTGCTCAGCACCCAACTTTCGCCGGTCTCGGGCTGCTGCTGCTGTAGTTAATCGCCTCCAACGTGATTGAATTCCATCGAACGCAGGTTGACCAATGACCGGACACAGGCATCCTTGGCCGGGATCACGAGCTGGGAGCCGATGGCTGGGAGCAGAGGCTGGAAGCTGCTTGCTCGGAGCGGGGGCTGCCCTAATAAATGAAATAGAGCCGCTTGACTTGACTGCAGTCGAACTGTTTCTGAGAGGCTTTCGGGTTCGCCTATGCTTGCCTTGCCTTTGCCTCCAACTTGGTTTATGGCCAGTCACTGACCACTTAACTAATTGCTCCTTTGTGTGCTCCTGACACGGGCAATAAAATTAATTCCACTGTATCCACAGCAACCGCAGAATTCGTTGCGCTTGGCATCTATCAAGTCAATTATTTGCATGTTCCCCTCAGCTAAATCTTGCCAATCTGCATTCCCGGCCTTTATTTATCTTCGGTTGATGGAGAACCGAATGTCTGGAGGCTCTAATTGTGCTTGGTGTGTTACTTAATTGAGTAGTTTATTTGAAAAATAAATCTGGGTTAGGAGAATCATGTTGATTCTGGGCAAACTGTGTTTTCTGAGCTGGTTATGAACTAAGAAATAGTTATCAAAGATGCTTATTAAAGTAATATAAAATATTCCACATCTTTCGTACAGGGATTTTATAATTCATTTAAAATACTCATAACCTTCATTATTAATTTGAAAAATTTATTCAAGGGATAGAAGGTTGTTGGTTAAACCTTGACAAACAATCAGGAAGATGAATATTACATATATTTTACTTTGAATTAAAAGATATTTTGTACCCTTTTATCTTCCAATAATTTCCATATTTTAACGGATTCCCTTTCGACGTACCTTCCAGTTCCTTTGTGCATCATGCACGACACCGGCAAGCCGTCCCCCACCGCAACCACCAGCCCCACCATCCCGCCCAGCAAGATGGCTGCGACGCCCCAGTCACCAGCTGGTCTGGATCCCCAGGCCCCAACGGACGACGAGGACGAGACCGATGTGATCGGCGATCTGATGGGTCACTACGGCAAATGGCAGCTGCTGATGACCGTGCTGCTGTCGCTCTTCCAGGTGCCCAACACCTTCCACATATCCTCGTCCATTTACCAGGCGGCCAACAAGGACTTCTGGTGCCAGCGGCCGGAGGAACTGCAGCAGCTTCCAGTGGATGTCTGGCGCAATCTCACCGGCTCCATTGACAACTGCCGCCGCTGGGAGGGCATCGATTGGAGTCTAGTGGGCAATGGAACGGCGATGCCTACAGAGTGGAAGGTGAGATGATGTACCTATAATAATGTTTGAGCTTCTTTTAACTGCGCTTATCCGTTATTTTTCTCCATCTTTATTAGAAACCACCAGATGTGGATAGACAGTTGGTGGCCTGCGAGAAATGGGAGTACGAGACGCACGACAATGTGGGCAACACCTGGACATCGGAGTGGGATCTGGTGTGCGACAAGGAGCACCTAAAGAACGTGGCCGAGATGTTCTTCCTGCTGGGCGTGGCAACAGGTGGCATCCTCTCCGGCTATTTATCGGACAAGTTTGGGCGCAAGAAAATGCTCTTCATATCGGCCGTGCTGCAGACCCTATTCGGTGAGTGCTTGTCTGTGCATAAAGGCCATCTCATCCTCCTGTGTGCATATAAACGCCCCTGCACACGGAAGTCACAGCGACATTGGCCCTGACGGTGTCCTCCTCCGGTGACTGTGAACTTGGCCATGTCGGCAGGGGGTCAACACGAGTACATCGAGTGGCTCTTTGTGGGTTTTGTGTGGGGTCGGGTTGTCAGGTTGTCGAGTGGTCGATTGGTCGAGTGGCCGAGTGGCCGAGAGGGTCGGCTGGGGACTCGAGGTGCAGTTGTGGCTGCCATGCGGCTCTTGCCAGCAAGCCTTGTTGTCCTTGTTGATTAAATCTCACACATATATATAGTAATTGAAATTTGCGTCCAAAAGGACATTACTAATGAGGGACTGGCACGTGTGCGGACTTTCCCACTGATTGCTCTGATGCATTGCGACGGATTACTTTGGTTAAGATGCCATTGGGTTGCTAGGAGAAGAGCTTAAAGTTATATCCTTTAATTTGCAGCTTTGACTTTAGTTGAAAACATTCAAATGAATCAGTAAGTAACACTACGTAAATGGGGCCATTATCTCCCTACTTTAATGAGGAAAATTAATTAATTACTCTCGTTTAATTGTTTAATTTAATCCCCCCAGGCCTCTGGCTGTACATCTGCAGCTCCTTTGAGCTCTACTTGACGCTCCGAGCCCTGCTGGGCCTGGTATCCGTATCGGTCACCTACTCGGGCCTGATCCTGGCCATCGAGTACGTGGACGGCAAGTGGCGGACCCTTGCTGGAATGTACAACCTGTTCCCACTGCCAATCTCGTACATGATCATCTCGGGCCTGGCCTATCTCACCCAGGATTACCAGCGCCTGCAGCTGTGCATCGGGGTTCCCGGCATCTTCCTCTGTTTTCTCTGGTAAGAACGCTTCAACGTTTGAACATTTGAACGGAAGGTAAACAAACAGTGAACGGCGAATAGAATAAGAGATTAATTCGCATGTGTCCGCATCTGGGTGTATATAGATCGCGGACTGGTGAATAAATGGGGGAAAACAGGTGCGTGGGTGTTCCCCGGCACTATAAACAGAGGGACAACATTTGCCGCCGCACATGTTTCGCTTGATATATGGCGCTAGTTCGCTTCGATTTCTTCTTATTTTTTATATATTCTAAGTATATATCATTATGTACTGATATCCGGCAGGTTTGTGGTACCGGAATCGCCGCGCTGGCTGCTGGTCAAGGGTCGGCTCGACGAGGTGCGACGGATTATCGAGGCGGCCGCCAAGTTCAATGGACGCCAGCTGCCCCCCGACTATCAGCTGACGCCGCCGACGCAGGAGAGCAGCTCTCAGGATGTCACCTATCTGTTCCGCTCTAGCTACCTGCGCCGCATCTCCGTCTGCTTCTTTTGCATCTGGTTCACCATGAATCTGGTCTACTACGGCATCATTCTCAACATGAGCTCCTTCGGCGGCAATGTCTACTTGAATTCGGTGAGTTGTATTGCGTATACGCAGTGGGGGCGCGTTAAGTATACGCAGGGTCGCCTGGCACATCCACTTTGGGCAGACTTCATCCAGCATCCGAAATCGTGTCAGCATATAGGATCAATCAAGCGCGTTTAGCAAGTGCCAAGTGGTGCTGATGATGGCTGATGGGCGCCTAATTGGATTTGTCAGAGATTCCATCAGCCGAATACCGAGAAGAATGTCTGTTGGATGTCAAGTGCCGCTGGTTCGACCGCTGGACGGTGTGAAAATGTGTTTGCAATCGAATTATGATGTTGCCTCCTTCCACCGCCCCCGGTCCCCTCCAGATAATAGATGTGGCAGTGGATAAATCCTGCCGCTGCCGCAACCGCAGCCATTTTCGCCCCTCCGACTGGCAGTTGGCCAAATGGATGTTGGGCACAGTGCTGACGGGCCTTGGATTAGCGGCCAAAGAGTAAACAATATGCAAAACATGCTCGGCATTTGTTTCGGGATTTGATTGTTTTAAAACGCTAAAGCGCTTAAGGTTGTCTGATCTCTGTGTTTGCTTTCCTTCGCACGAGCGATTCGGTAATTAGTTTGATTTTGTGGAGTATTGACTTTAAAATGGAAACTTGTCGTGACAAAGCATTGTCTGGCAAATAACCTATGGGCTTTATTACTATATTGGTGAATTGGAAACGAAAAAAAATGTTTGTTTATTTATTATTTATTTATTTAATTTAAGTTAGATTACTATAATCCAAAGTGTCATTGTCGTAGACTCTTTTTAACTGAGGGCGATAAAGGTGTTACATTTACGGTATATAAAGCAATAAAATATCTTAAATATATTCAGTTATTAATTTATAAACTAAACTTAGAGCAGCTCCATCCCGCCAAGAACTTATGTTTGTGTCTTCCAACAATGTTATATTAGAACACCATTAAATACAAATTATTTTAGTTGAAATCCCTTTGATAAAATTCGCTCTAATTGCTCATCACTGGCCAGATAGCAACAATGGGCATGCCAGCGGACTTCTCAGCTAATTTATTGCATAATTTATTTTGACAACGCCGGGCGCACCTTTGATGCCGCTCTGATTTAATGCGGCCCGCCGACAGTTGACATCTTGTCCACTTGCCCTGCTCATCCGCTCATCCTCTCCACCTTGTCCCGTCTCCTCCGCAGGCGCTAGCTGGCCTAGTCGAAATACCCGCCATCGCCGTGGCCATGTACATCATCACCAAGGTGGGCAAGAAGTGGCTCTTTTGCGCCACTTTGATCTGTACCGGCGTCGCCTGCTGCTGCGCGGCAATCACCGAGGGGCAGCCGGAAATGCTCTGGCTAAAGATCACATTCCTGATGATAAGCAAGTTCACCATCAGTGCGGGCAACACCATAATGCCGGTCTACACGGCGGAGCTGTATCCGACGCCCATACGTAACGTGGGCGTGGGTGCCTGCAATGTGGCCGCCGGCCTGGCCCTGATCCTTACACCTTACCTGTCGCTGCTGGTGAGTGTTCTGACCTAAAAACCCCGACCTTTAACTCTATGCCTGCTCTCTTGCAGAACAAGATCGAGGGTCACTTGCTGATGAGCCTGCTGACCGCCTGGAGCATCTTCGGCGGCGTCGTTGTGCTCTTCCTGCCGGAGACCGCTGTGCGCTCGAAAGCCTCCTCCAACCAGGGTGGAGCCAATGCCAATAATGCCCATGCCAGTGCTGCCAAGCAGGTGTAATGACAGCTGATGCCCAAGTAAGCACCTTCACCTGCTCGGCGCCCCACCCGAAGGAAGAGTGTACCATGGCTGGTCCAAAAGTACACCGAAAGATGAGCTGCCTCTGCCTCCACCCTGACCCAAGTCCCAACCTGCCCCACCTGCTGCATCTGCTGCTGCACTTGCTCACCCGCCCACCTGCCGCGCCCCGAGCCACCTGCAATTAACGGTAATCGATCCAATGAAAGTCCAAGAGTAATGCCAATTCGCTAGAGAATGTCATATGTCAGGCAGGACCTTGTTTGCGTAGCACGTAGTGAGTATGTATCTTAACAATTAACTAACAACCATGGCTTGTAGCTTATGTCGTAGTCTAAGTACACACACTGATCAGTGATCGCTGATCGCCACCAGGAACCCTCGAAATAGCTTAAGTTCTTCGTTTACCATCCGGAGGTAAGAAACTAAACGCAAAACTTAGGGAGGAAATGCATCAGTCATGGGCTAATGCCATTTATTTGTATAATTGATGTTTGTATATTTGTATTTATGCTTTTATCGTATTTAAATAGTTGAATCTTGTTTGAATAACAGATATTTTAATTTTCTAGTTGCGCGAGATATATTTTATTAATATTTATTTTATGAATCGAATTCTTAACAGCAAATGTATAAATAAATTAAAGCCAATATCCATTTTAAATACCTTAAGACCTCTATATGGATGATTTTATCACTATATACTATTCAGAAAAGAACTCACCATTTGTTTGTCCTAAAAATATTATATTTTATTAGCATTGCTTCTAAGATTCTATTATTTTCAGTTTTAGCTAATGCTGTTTTACACACCGTTTATTTTGTATCTATTTTAATTTCTACGTTATTGTTACATATGTTTTATAAAAAATATTATTTTTTTTTATCCTATTGCGTATTTTTATTTATTAAAAAATTGCATTAAAATTCTCTATAGTGTGCACCTCCCTAAGAAAAGTTTATAAATGCATAAAATTGATAAATAATAGCCCAGTAAAATACTATTTAATGTAGAGCCTTACAATTAATGTACTGCTAATCCAATTAAAAACGAATCAATGTTCGCACAGCAAACACAAAAAAAAAAAAAAACATACAAAAATATATTCTTGTCAATACGTCTTGTCAATATCTCAACGTACACATAATCTCGTCGTTGTCGTTGTCGTCGTCGTCGTTGTCTTCTTGTTGTCTATTAATAAATGTTTCTTCCCAATGCGAGATCAATAAGAAACGAAGCTGAAAGCGGACTTCAGCGGCAAATTGTAATCTCTAGTAATCGTAGTCAATTAATCCTTACCATATATACTTATATATGAACCACAGATCAGTCTCTAAACATCGGTCAATTATGGATTTGTATATATGTCTGTTTGTGTGCAGGGACATGGAAAATACTATACAAGGAGTTTTATGGTTTAAAAGCCACCAATGAATAAATATGTGTATGTATATGCAGTGAACTAAATCAATTTCCAATATAATGCATTTAACAATGTATACAATTATGTGTATATGGATACGTGTGCGTTTTGTGTATGAACATTTAGTGAAAACAAAAGCAGAACAAAACAGAACGAGAAACCAAAACAAAAGCAATCAATTAGACAACACAAAACTGTTGAATTACTTGT
>VNJV01006735.1:0-29906 GCA_008042635.1 Drosophila nikananu
CCACAATCATCGATGACTAATCCGCCTTTAGTTTAATTTCTCTTTCGTTTAATTTATTGTTGAATGGCCCTCAGCGAAACGCAGTCTCTCGCATGGGAATGCAGAAAAAAATAAATAAATATGGACAAACGAAGGGAAGCTCTTAAACCCTTTGGTCCTTTTTGGCCATTTAGCCTTTTGGCCGCTGCCTTATTTACGTTCTTCGGCGGCGGCGGCAACCTGTGCCCAAAAAACTACAAAACATGCGCTGGCATAAATCATAAGCGTCGGCGAGTTGCCCCCAAAAACGGTTCAAAGATACAGATGCAGATAGAGATTCGAATCCGACTCGGATGTGGCAGGGGCCAGTCGAAGTTTTTAACAAGCATTTAACGATTTAATTTGGCAAATACGGGGCAGAAGTTTGCTGGTATCGTAGGAGCCCCTCGGATATTTATGGATCGGAGGCGCAACCTTGCCAAAAGATGAACGCAACGAGAGGGAGGAATGCCCAAAGTGCGACTGGGGAATCGCTAGCTAACTGCGTCGAACCCATCGACCATTTGATTCCATTTTGGGCCCAGGACTCCCCGAACCCATATGCAAAAGTGCCCTAAATGCGGACCAGAAAAGAAGGAAAGGAGCAGGGAGCTGGGAACTGGAAGCCAGGCAGCATATGTGTGCGAGTGGCGAACTGCCGACTGCAAATGGAGCACATAAATTATATTCCATTCGATGATATTTGCGTTTTGCTGCTCTTTATTTAAAAAGAAGCAGCAGCGCTGTTGGCCGAGGGCCCAAGCTGGAATTCTGTGGATTTTGAAGGGTAGCAGGGGGTATGATGGGTTGATAGAAAAGAGGATTAAGCGAAATTAAGTTAAATTGATATTAAAATATTTAGCAATTTTCTTTGAGATGTAATTATGTTAGAAATAATATTATTTTTTGTATCATTAAATAGGAACTTACAATCAAAAGTTGGGAAGCATAAATTTCTCTTACCAGCATCAAAAGCCGAGTCGATCTAGCCATTTTTGTCATGTTTTAAGATAGCTATTCCAATCTTAAACCTAACTGTCTTTCTAAATAGTTTTCATTTTATTACAGCTGTCACAGAAAGATAATAAATAGAAGAAAATATATAACTTTCATGTCTTTAAAAAATATTAAATTGCTGAATTAGCAAGAAAATGTTATCATTTAAAAAAATGTATAATTATTTTCACAAATGAAATAAATAAATTATTTAAAAGGTTTTCTAATAAACACTTGATACTATAAAATTCCTATAGCTTTTTTAGGTTTTCTTAATAGTTTTCCTTTTTATTACAGCTGTCCCCGAAAAGAAAAGAAAATTAAGAAGAAGGTTATCATTTAAAAAATGTATAATTATTTTCACAAACCAAAGATGAATTATTTAAGGTGGGTTTCTAATCAAGACTTGATACTATAAAATTCCTAAATCAAGGACATTCTTTGCCATTAAAATCCACAATTTTCCCTTAAAATTTACTGGGTATTCCCGGTTCGCAACTCCCCTTAACTTCGCACTCTTTACTTGTTAAGTTTTCAACTCTGGCGCAGTCAGCAATTTGCTTTGGCCATATTTTTCCAGTTCTCCAGACTACACACATGCATTTTAATGCCCTCAGCTCGACGGGTTTTATTTTTTTGCGCTCCTCTCCTATTTGCCTTCGACATTTGAAATGTGCCTTTGACTTTGCGACTGCTGCTCCACGTTGGCAGTCCGGAGTCCGTGGTCCGAGTTCAAATTAAAGGATTCGGGGCTCGACCGCAACCCATTTATCGAGTGGAGGAGCCTTTCGCTTCGTTTCGTTTCGGCTCAGCCGCTTTTTTCTATCTCTAAAGTAAATGCGCCATAATTTATGGGGACGCGGCCATTAAAATATATGTACCTATATAAATACGTAGCGGTATATATATATATCTCTCTGATATGTGGGATATGGGATATATGTCCTGGCATCCAGTTGGATTTTGTGCTGCCCATTTGTTATGCGGGGAGGCCTTTAATTTATTTTTATCTTCGGCTGCTAATTGCAGTTCTCAGCAATTGATTTAAATTATCTACCAAATGCGCCTGCATGCGTCTGGCTTGCTCTTTTATTTATTTCCATATGAATATTTCATAAATTTACGGTCGCCATTGGGTTAACCAATGTTGAAAAACTTTGCCATTAAGCCGGGCCAACAGCAAAAAACAACTACAAATTATCGCAATTGAAGACAAAAAAAAAATATTAAACAGCAGAAGAGATGAATAAAAAATCAAGTTTATTAAAAAGTCTGTCAGTGGCATATGGGCGAACTTTTATTGTTGTCACTGTTGGCATAAAAGATGCATAAACAAATACATACATTAAAATTAATGCGTGCAGCCCCCCACCTAGATGGATTTATGGCCCATTTAAACCAATACCAATTAAATAATCAAATATTATCCCCCTCACCAAAGTTAAGCTGGAAAATGTTGCTCTTATAAAACGCAAACTCGGAGCTCAAGTCCCTGGGAAAGAGCCATTAGCGACACACACATACACAAGAGCAAGACGCCGGCCATAATGACCAGTGAATTAAGCATTTAATTTATTAACAAACTGTTTTCCGCCAGACAAACAGAACAGAGACAGAACACAGAGCACAGTTTGCCTTGCAACCAGTTGGTTTTGATGAGCCAGAGCCTTTATCAGTGGCAGACAACTCAACTTTTAATAGTTTAAAAGCCCGAATAGCAGCAAGGGAAAAGACAGACAAAATATACAACAGAAAATACACAGGGGAAAATAATAGAAAGCTTAAGCAAATGAAATTATGAATTATGAATGATAAACATTGGTTTTATATCAGGGAAATGATTTTCTGAAGAACAAATATAGATAAAAGTGTGTTCTTTAACTCCCTAAAATGATCAAAGGGTTTAAGAGCTACTCTCCCAGTGTAAGTCCAATTTAAGGCTGTTGAGTCAGAGATAAAATGCATTACAAATATGGAAATTACTTCTTCTTCGCTCGGCCAGGGAAACAAATTGCACTAAATTGATAATTAGATGGGAAATGTTTGGGTGGGAAGTGGGCCAGGGCAATTACGCCCGCTCAGAGCTCGTCTTCAGCGAGAGAGGAACTCTGAAAATTCAGAAGAAATAAGCTCTAAAATCGTCACACATTCCGTCGACTTTAGTATTCGGTTTCCTGCCATTTCCCTAACTGCGAGCCCACTTCCTCCTCAAATCCATAACGGCTTCCTGCACCCACTTAACTCCACTCAATACCCACTGACCCCAAGCAAGTTGCAAGTCGGTCGGGAGCTCCACTCACCCAGTTGGCTAATATAGCCGGGTCCTTTTATTACCAGCACTTCCGCAGCTCTCTGTCAATTTATGACTTTTGAGTACGCATCCCATATATCATTATAATTGTCAATAATCGTTCGATTTATTTATATTTTCTCATATGTGCCTTGACATTTTATGGCCATTTGCTGGGGCTCGTAAAACTGCGACATTCTTTTTTTTTATTGCCGTCGTCCCTCTATAAATCATGCGAAAATATGAGAGCAAAAGTATTGCATTGTTGTGCACAAGACACGCTGTTGTCGGACGGCCTTAGAATTTTATTAGGCATAACTTCTTCCTGCATTTGCATAAGTACGCAGAGGCCGGGGCTCAAAATGCCGCTTGTCAGGCCCCTGGCTTGGCTCAGATCAAAGGCAGTTATCAATATTTAAAGGCCAGCGAGAGTCAAGGTCACAAGGGTTCTCAAGGAGGAAAGTAAAAACGAAACGGGACGAGGCAGGGAAAATTATAAAAATAAAGCGAAGCCAAAAGCGGGCTTTGTGGCCCAAACTAGCTAACTGTCAGCGGGGCTTAACTTTACAACGTTGCATGAATAAAAATTTAAATAATTTATAAAATTTGTTACTTATGGCGCCCGGCGCACAAACAGCCCCCGGGGCAGCAGCCGCCAGTAAATATGGCGAAAACAATGTGAGCTTCCTGTTGAAACCGAACCGAAACGGTGGCGTATGCGTAATGCGAAGTGCCGGTAAACGAGGGGTGGAGCGAGGGGGGATTTCCAAGACGGATGCGGATGCGAAAGCGGAGGCGGAGGCCGGGCAGAGAGCTTAAGCTCACGGAAGTCGTTGGCGGGTTCCTGGCTGCCTCTCTGCCCCAGCTACCGCTTTGTGTTTTATTTTTAACGAATTTTTATGATGTCTATGGCAAGGGCAGACATTCTTTGTGTAGCCGCCGCCTTGGTACATTAAAAAGCGTCTACAGGGTCCTGTTCCCCACACCCCCGTCACATCCTGCATATTTTAGTGTGTAGTGCCGCGAGTGGCGTAATTCCCGGTGTTCTGTGTGTTCTCTGTGTGTAGGCACCGTTAATAGCTCGGGTTTTATGCTAAATGGAAATTTTCAGCGCGGCGGAACCTCCCTTGGCATCGCGAAAATCCCTACACCTGAGCTTATTGATTTGTCGCCAGAAAATCCTCCTCCATCGTCTCTCAGCCCACGCTGCGTATGTGTAATCCCATTGACTTGAAGCTGCCGCCTGGCTGCCTTATTTTTGCGTAATTTAATAACTTTGTTTAACATAATTGACAATTGAAGCGGCGACATTGCCGTTTATGGCTGGTTTAATGCCTGCCATCGACAAGTCTAAGCCGGCGCCTAAAAAGTGTAATGAACTTTGAAATTTCATAAATAACTCAAGTGAACAATCTGGCAGAGGGAAAATGAGGTATTCAATAAAATTAGTTAGTCTAGAAAATAATATAACCAATAAATAGGAAAAGGATAAATATTTTAAAAGATTTTAGAATTTTTTAAGGCTAATTATAAGTTGCAGTTAGGCTTTGGGATTTCCCCCTCTTTAATTACAGCTTTTATTTAATACAATAATTCAAAACAATTCTAAAATATTGTGTAAAACACTTTCTTAAATATTTCGAACTAAAGAGAGAGACAATTTAAGCTATATATTATATTTTTATAGGTAACATTTAACCATTTAATGTAAACAAATATTTATCTTACATTTTTCCTAATTTCCCTAGCTTTTCCCCAATTTTTTTCTCTCTGTGTTTGAGACATTTAAAAGTGAAACAATGAACCTTTGCCCGTTTTAAATGTTTTAAGTAGCCAAATTGTCAGGGTCTGTCCAAAAATTTGTGCTCATTTAATATTTAAATAGCTCCGAGAGCGTTTTGCCAAAATTGTTATGAATTTTCCCACGCAGACACAACGCACACACACACGCGCCGGAGTGCGGGGCGTCATAAAATTTTAATTAGTCGCCTGTGCACATATACGACGCATGCCGGCAATTTGAACTCTTTGAAAAGTTTTCGCCGGCGCACAGTGCGTATGCGTTATTCATATGTGTATAAGATATGAGACATGGAATTGCGGCTGTCGCTCGGCAGTCCTTTTTTTTTTATATATATTCGAGGCAAATCGAGGCGAGGCTCTCGTGTGCAGTCAGTCAAATTGCAGCGGAGATCCTGAAGGGGACGAGGGAGTCGAGGCAGCAGAGGAACCTCCTTTACGCAAATGACAAACTGACGTACGTGACATTTATGCGAATTGGCAGTCGTTGGCAATAGCATAAATTCATGCATGTCCCTGTGTGTAGATTGTGTGTGTGGAGCCCGCACATAAAATGTATGTCAGCTGCATACATTATGTGCGTATTTATATGCTGGTTACAGGGCCATATAAAATTTTGTGCCTTGCAAAATGATTTTTCTATGGTGCATTTGCTAAATGCTTAAGTGCATTGGGGAGCTGCTGGCAGTGAATGGGTTTGAGATGTCAAGGCAGCGCCTTTGCAGTTCTCAGTGATTGCATTAAAGTGTCATTTTGTGGGGGCGGCATCTCTCGCACCTGCGAATCCCAAACAAATTTAAATTTCAAATAAGCGGCGACCGAAATAAACTTTTCGCAAATTGAGCATCGGTCGTCTGGGCTTCCCCCCTATGTTATCTATATCCTTTTTACCTTTTATATTACACATTTACCTGGCAATTTGACAACAGAAACCACCGGCTGCCGGCTCCCAGTTTTGCAGGGCTGAAAGTCAGGCCCCAGTTTCTGGGCTGTCGTTTCATTAAAATGTAATGAAACCCTTCGATCGATTGCGCATAAAAATGTTTGCTATAAAATTTTAAATACACCAATACCAATTCGCATCAGCATCAGGCTGTCTGTCTGTCTCTCTCACGGTCTGTGTGTGTGTTTGCAATAAAATGAAGTTGAACAAATCGCATAATAAAAAGAAGATACACAAAAAGCATCAGGGGGAAAGCTAGAGGGAGGCTGGCAGGTTCGAGGGCTTCAGCAATTTTTGGGTATACGCCATAAAATTTTCGCCAAATGTCGTTTGATACGAACACGCTTATCACACACACACTCGACACACTTGCCGGGTTCGTGTACAACCCTCACACAAACACATTATGAAGTCGTAATAATGTGTCTGTGTGTGTAGGTCCTGTGTGTGCCTCTCCGTGTTTGTGTTGGTAATGTAAACGTTGCTCTCATGTAAAAAGGACACGCAAAACCGCGCAACAAATATAAACATATCGAACACAAGCAGCAGCAGCAGCAACAACTACATACACAATGACAGTGCCAGCAATAATAACCCCATCACGTATACGCCGCGTTGTGCGGCTGCCTTACACGTGTGCAAGTCGGTGGGGCCCACCCCACTCCAGCGGCAGCCCTCGGGTCCGGGCCGCGACTCGCCTTTGATAAAATGACATTAAGAAGTCGTGACAATGCCACTAACTGAACCAAAGAGGACGCCGCCACCCGGTTGCCGCAGCCAGACAGACAGACAGTCAGCCGTCAGCTGGAGCAACACCCGCGACTTGACACGAGGGAAGGCGAAGGCACAGTGGGTTCAGAGTGTAGCAAAAATATGAGAAATCCTTCAAGAATATATGTAGTATAACAGTATAACAGAATTACAATATAACAGTATATCAGTATAACAGTATAGATCAAAACGGAGCATAGCTCTAATTGGAGGTTACTTAGACGAGAGTAACATCACCACTTACACCTACTTACACCATAACAGTATAACCCTATAACAGTATAACCGTATAACAGTATAACAGTATAACAGTGTAACAGGATTGGTTATGGTGACATCTAAAATAGGTTTTCACGACTTTAAAGAATTTTCCTAATATAATTTTCCCTCTACCCTCTTTCCAAACCCACTGTCCCCTTGGGGGCCTGCAGACCCACTCATATGGCCTTCCCTTCCAAGCGGAACTCCCTATACTCCGTACTGCCGAAACCGACACCGTTCCAGTCGCCCACTTTCCCGGTTCTATCTGCATTGTAATGTCCTCGGAGATATGGCAAAGCGGCGATTCCACTCGAAATAAACTTCACCATGCCGTGTGTACTCCCGCCCGCAGTGCGTCGTTGTACAGTTGTGTCAACAAAGCGAACGTGCCAATGTGCACATTAGGAGGAGCTGGAGGTCCTCCTCCTACTCCTTCTACCAGACAAGAAAATTAAATAGAATTTGTATGGCAGCAACCGCCGAAAAATGTTGTGGTCGCCGGTTGGCTGTTGCCTGTTGTCCTGGCATAAAATTGAATTTGTCTAATGACAAGTTGTGGCCCATTCTAGGGGGCTAGCCCACCCGCTAGTGTCACTCTAATGGCCAACTTCTGCGTACTGGGTACTATAACTGTTTGCCTAACGTGGGGCCGTTAGGAGCAACAGCCGTGAGCTACAGGTAACCAGTCGAGGCAGCTATCCAGGTGCCATGGGAACAGGCAGCTAGTACCGAAAAGTACCAAAAAGTAATGGCATTTTAATTGTGGCCTAGTTGAACCACTTACTTGAATTGTTGTGTTGTTCGTGAGTCCCTGCACTTTGCTAGAATATTTCCGGGGCCCGTGTTCCTGGTTAAAGTTCTAAAATGTTGACTGGTCTTTGTGGTGTACTCCAACGTATCCTGTTACCCTCTAAGCCTCGACTGCCTGTCAATTGCTTGGCACCTTCTCGAATGGCTTGTCATAACGAAATATGAAATTCGAGTAGATTTCAGTGAATTTGTGACCCTGCCAGGGCATTAAAAAGGCACACAGAGAGAAAATATTGAGAGCAGAGTAATATTAAGATGGGTTCAGTATACATTACTGTTTTTTACGTGAGTAACCATCAATTGTTTGCCCTTTAGGTCACTCGACTTTCCCCCCTGCGAATGAACACCTAGCTTCGTTTTGCTCCGTGTAGCTGGGCAACAAAGAAAAGTCGTAGCGAACAAGTGTGCTGGGGCAGTAGAGATTCCCTGACACAGATACCCGTGGTTTCTGGCCACTGGCCGGCCCCCCCAAAAACCCAGTCCTGCCGCCCTTCCGCCACCACCCATGCGGTATGCATGCCTGAGCACCGGAGTCCTGGGCGCAGGTTCGAAAATTGTATGAATATGAAAGTGATGAAAACTCGACGATAACGTGCCAAGGTCGTTTCCGGCCGCGTGCATATGAACAGAGCCCAGGAACAATGCAATGCGGTTAGCTGCCGGACTCCAGTGAGTGGTCTTTAAGTAAAACCCACTTTGCGGGAAAGAAAAAGTTGCCACACAGAAAACTGGGGAGCTCAGCTCGTCGGCATTTTCAATTTTGTTCTAAGCACCTTTGACTGATGGCCGGGTTCTGGTTTGGTTTGGGTTTCTGGGTGATTATTGAGTTGTTGCCCATAAGCCCAAGCCAGGCCCTGGTAATGAGGCAGTGGCTCCACCTCCACCTCGTCTGCTCCTTCATCATGCCACTTCAAAGGGCTAATCAGAGCTGGCACTGGCCTGAAATTCAAAACGGAGGCAAACCGACCACCCGACTACCATTGTCTGGCACTTGAAGAACCTGCACGAAAATATTTAATTACCAAGGAGAGTCAAAATTAATTATGACAGCTGTCAGTTGAGTGTGCGAGTCCGAGTCTGGAAAATGAAGCAGACGGGTCCAAATGAATGGATTCCAGCGACAATGACCGCGTCGAATGGTTAGCTGGAGATGATGAAATGGGTCAAGCATACCAAAAGTGACAACTGCTCGACTGGAAGAAATGTTAACTGACGGGCAGGCAGCAGCAGCATCGGCGTGGGCAGTCGAAAACAGGTTGAAGTTGAAGCATTGAAATAATGAAAGATATATAGTACTTCCTACCAGACTAACCTAATCGACCCTTTTAAAAAGTTACTACTTCTAGGGAGTGTTTTTATTTAAGTTAAGTGCCAGAAATAAGCTAAAGAAAGCTCACACAACTTAAATTAAATGGTGATTATATAAATAAGCCTGATCAAAACCTACTTATAAATGCACAAGTGCCTAAATCGAGTTAAATGCTCAATTATTGAACTAAATGGTAAATGGGGGCTCCAAACATAATAGTTTCCCGTGAAACCAGGTCACTTTAGTAGCCTGACCTTCTCATACCTCCAACTGACAATCCATCTGTCAGTCGTCCCACCATTCATGACGCATTTGCAGCCAGATTATATGCCATTCTCTCCACCCAATTGTCGTGCATAATATCGAAATATGTTTGCTGATAAGGCAGGCCCCAGGCCCTCGGCTAAATGTCGGGGGTTTGAGATGTCCAAATGTCCATAAGTTGCCGCTTAGTTGGACAGCCAAATGGCAATTAACGCGCCAAGTCAAATGCAACTTCGAGCCTAAGGGGTGGTGGAGTGTCTACCTATATATAGGTATATATATTATACACACAGCTTATGGAAGTCCAGAATATCCAGGGAATGTGTGTGTAGAGCCTCTCAACAAAATTAAGTCATTATTTTAATACGCGGCGTCACTTGGCCGTCGTCATCGTCGCTCCGCTCGCTCGCTCGCTTGATATATGAGCAATGTTTTGTATGCATAATTTCATTATAATCTACTACGCACTCCGTCTGGGGTGTGGGTGCTGGACATACACACACTGGCTGCACATATACTATACCTCTATATATTGTATAATATGCTCAGAGAATGGTGGCTGTCCGCACGGCTGGCCGGCGATTATAAATGGATGTCTGTTAAGTGCGCAAATCGCCAGCGAAGCGTGGGCGAGCTCGGCTCAATTCAGCTCAGCGCAGCTCAGTTGGAATAGTTCCCGATGATGTTTAAGATACTTGGGCGTGTGCCACGCCCCCTCAGGCGGATTGCAAGGCAGCTGCAGTGCGGGGTATCCCTCCTTTAAAGGCTTCCGTTTGGAGGAAGATCTTGGCGGGCATTTGAATGTGTCGCCAGCTGACTCTGGGATCTCTAATCATAAAAGCACTTGAAGAAAATCTAACAAAAAGAGGTTTTTGGTAAATAAATCTATATTAAAAGTTAAGTAAAATATCTTAAAAATAATTAGGAATATACTAGAATCAAATACTTCTTCACAAAATTTAAATTTACTTATAAATCATCAAAGAGATTAACCAGAACTATGACAAATGTTGTTCTAAGAATAAAATACTGTATCAGAAAACTTGAATTTCCATTTAAATCATCAACGAGATAACACCAGAACTATGACAAATATTGTGGATATTTTTCTTCGGTGTTTTCCCCTTAATTTTCTCTTTTGTTTTTCCCCATTTTCCTCCTCGCCCACGCACACCACTGCTCAATTAAATGCCAAACCTAGGGCCGCGCTCTGTTCTACCTGTCTCTGCGTTTTGTGCGTAATTATGATAAGAAAAGGTTTTACTTTGGCCAACTCCGCCGCCGCCCCAGCCGAACCTTTTGCCAGCCTATTATTTTCGTTGACTACCGTTCCCCGCGTGCCCTTTGCTGCTGTTATAATGATAAACTACCTCCTTTCGCTTGGCGTACTTGGCTTTTGTTGTTTTTGTTTGAATTTGACATGGTAATTAACCCGCAACGCTCAACTTTGCCCAACAAACTCGACTCTGAGCCAACTTGGGATGGGCTCAGGTGTGTGTGAGTATCTGTGTGAGCCGCCGCCTGTCTGAGCCATATGTGCGTGAGTGTGTGTGTTGGCTCTTCCTTTAATTAATCAAATACCGGGGCTCAATTTTGTTAATTTCGCTCGTGACACTAAAAAATTGCTTTGGCCTAATGATTTAAATAATTTGACAATCTATAAAAATTAGCGATAACAATTAAATGGCGAATTTGGTAGTCAGCTAAAAAAGGTAAATAGCTAATAATATTAAGCGAATGCTTGTTTGGGAATTAATATGGCTAATAAATACTCTTCATTGGAAAAAATAAATTAGTTAATTTTGAATAACAAAAGTGTTTGTTCTTATAAAGAGGAGTTAAGAGTTTAGAACCAAAGAACTTAGTCAATAAATACCTTAATAATTTATACAAAATATTATTTATATAAGAATATAACTAAAGAAAACTAATAAATAATAAAATGAGATCGTTTCTTCGAAGGATTTTGAATGATTTAATTACTAGGGAACTTAGATTAGATTTAACTCATTCACCATCCTTTTTTGCTTACTTTCAATATATATTCAAATATATATTATAATAAATTAAAATTGCTACTACAAGCTAGCAAAACCAAATATAAGAAAAAAGCTCAAAAACTCTAATTTAATTCAAATCGTCGCCGTATAATAACCGGCAAACATATAAAGCATAATTTAATGAATTAATGGACCAAATTCGTATTCAACTGCGAGTTCTGCGGCTCAGCGTGGGCACCCGATTTCCACTTGTGATATTTAAATCGCTGAGAATGAAACCAGCACCCTGCCGGAGAATAACCGAAAACGATACAGAGACTGATACAGATGCAGATACGCGGATACCAGATACCAGATACGGATACAGCGACAGCAATGTTGATTTTATTAATTGGATTTGCGCTCAGGGATTTTTCGAAAGTGTTATATTGTTTGTCGTGCTGTTTGTATTACGAATTTGATTAATATTTGTCGGGGTCGCGGTGAACCTGTCGCCGTTTTTGTGTGTGTTGCTGTCACGCCGCCTGCTAAACAAATAAAATTTTAATTTTTCTACCACGGGGGGTCAATTTTTGTTTCAATTTGGTCGTGTTTGTTGTCCAATCTCCCCCCATCCCCACTCCTGACTTATGCATGACCATCTTGGACCTCGACCCGGCGCCATTTAGCTTCACTCTGGGGGGAGACTTGGAGATGAGTTAGGAGATGTCTTCGGACGGCTTCGAACTCGCTGCATTTCTGATTTTATTGAGGTGTCACCCAGCAAGACTGTTGAAAAATTGAATTCGAATTGGAATTGAGTCTTCTTGGGACCCTTTGGAATATGGTTTATTTTTTGTTTTTATGGAGCACTCCGGGTGAGGCGCCGAAATCGTAATCAAAGCATAAAAGACTTGTAAAAAACGGCGTTCTGGAAAATGAAAAATGGAAAATGACGCTGGGACCGTTTTAATTGCTCTCTCTCTCTTTCTTTTTGAGAAGAAAAGCAGACGACAGCAATTATCAATTGTGTTCCCCGGGATGTGCCATAAATTCCTGAGCACAATAAACCACTTTATTTATGATTCCATGCTGATTCCTGGCCGGTTCTTAAGTGCGGCCTCCTCCTCCGGCTCCGCTTGGCTTCTCGTGCTTCTCCTCAGAGCGCTGCTTCAGGCCAAAATCCGCTGATGAAACCCGATAGGTGCAGTCCACGAAGCATTTTCCCGTGAGGAACGAACTGGCCCCCGACATAAATGAATAACAAATTTAAAACAAATATATTTCTGTTCGAATCCGCACGACCCATCATCAATCACGGCCCAAGCCGAAAGTATTTTCTGTCTCTCCGCGTTTTGTGTCATTCCCAAATCTCCGTTCATAATTATTTGGGCTTTTCCTCCTCTTCGCCGCTTCACTGCTGCGGCACTGCTTCGTTTTAATTATTTGCCTGACTTGGAGAGGCATAAATATTCGAATAAAGCTCTGTGGCTTTTTGGCACGCGATGTTGCCTGGCTTTTAGTCCGCCTTTAGCCCGTTCATCGTTTTGTGTTCGTTGTTTTTTCTCCGTTCCGAGCCGGGCTTCCACAAATGTCAAGCCCTTTGCCTAGATATTGGGTCAATATGCCAGTTGTTTGCATGCTTTCGTGTGGCCCGAGACATGCATTAATTATGTAGATAACCGACGACTACGAATGCGACTACGACTGCGACTGTGGCTGCGGCTGCACGGTTCCCCAAAAAGAAACCCCAAATCCAAGTCAAACCAGTTGCCCCCAACGAAATCATATGCAGAACGGGTGACCCAAACACACACGGAGACTGGTACAGGGAGAAAATATTTGCTATATATTTTGATACTACAAAAATAATATTTTTAAAAATCGCGACCTTCTTCAGTGGTTTTTTGATCGTAACTTGGCTTAAACTCAACGGATTTCATTCTGGTTTGGTTTTTCCTTCTTAGTTTTTAATGGAGAACGATTCTGCATTTAAAACTCGATTTCTAATTTTTGACCAATTTTTGTCCAGCTTTTCACAATTTTTACGATGTAAGAAATGGGTAAATTTTTGACTCAAAAATCGGGAACTTTTTTAGTGGTTTTTTTATCATAACTTTGCTTAAACTAAACGGATTTCATTCTGGTTTGGTTTTTCCTTCTTAGTTTTTAATGGAGAACATTTCTGCATTCAAAACTCGATTTCCAATTTTTTTTTTGCCAATTTTTGACAATTTTGACGATATATGGGGTTATATATTTTTGAATAAATGGGCAACTTTATTGGCTTCCAAATTTCTTCCTGTGCCTAGTATATTTGTTCAAATATTTATTCTATTGTAGATCGTTTAGGTGTCGGGCATTTGTGGGACTGCGGCACGTCAGATTCGAAAGTTCAGCGGCCAGATTCGAGAACCCCAAAGGTGTTGCACCCAAAAAACACACACGGATTGCCAAATCATGATCTGGCAAATGTCAACTCCTCGGCTTTTGGGGCACTGTGAAGTGCAGTTGCAGCTTAAAAATCTGAACCAAACCAAAGAGAATGCGACAAAAACACGGCGTTTATTAATTACCTCGAACATAAACAGCCGTTGTATCTACATTTGTTAAGCAAATAAATTATTGAGTTATCTTTTCTCGGCTGCGGCGAGTTAGGGAATATTTATGTGACTGCAACGCCATGTTTTATGCAAATCCATTGGCTGAATTATGTTTTTATTTTGTGTGAGCCTAATGTCGATTGAGATTTTCCCCCGTCCCACCAAGAAATTTATATGCAGGTTGATGTTTTGTTTTCCCATAAATAAAGTGAAAATTATTTGAATATTTTTCACTTTCCAATAGCGGCGGCCTTCGGGGAAACCTAAAAGTGATAACGTTTCACTTTGGAAACGAAAATGAGAATGATGATGTTGATGTGGTTTTTATTGTAACACTCAAGCTTATTTTTAAAGGTGGGAAAAGGTTTTTAGGTTCCTGCTTAATTTTAGATATTAAACATTAAAAGGGGAATTTATTTTAAACATTAAGTAGAGAACATTTAAGGTAATCCAATGTCTAAAACTAATTAGTTTTGTTGTTATTTAGCTACTTCCTCAAGTGTAAATCAAATTTTATGGCAACGGAAGCCAAACATTAATCTCATGCCTGACGTAATGAGATTTTATGTTGGTTCTTTAGCGTTTATTTTTTGCCCTGCGGTTGGTTGGCAGTCTGCATTTTATTCTCGAATCTCGCTTAATTTTCTATCACATCCCAACTGCGAGGCAATAAACAGGCGACGAGCGAGCGAGTTGCCAGAGCAATTAAGCAAAAATCAGGGCCAAATCAAAGTGCATGACAATTGTCGCAGAGAGTGGGGCTTAAGCGTGGATGAAGCTGGATTTTCCGGAACGGAAGGCGGAGGACACCCAACTGGAAGATTGCCATTAATTCGTGGCATCGCATTTAAAGCTGTGGCTGCCGCCGCGTGGATTTTATGTTTATGCGCGAGGAGGGCAACTATCGGGGAAAAAGCACAAGCACAATTCATTTTGGCATCAAGCAAAACACACAGCCAACAAAGTCAGAACGATTATCTTAATTTATTTGTCTTTTATTTATGTCAGTCCTGGCATTTATTTAGCCAAATGGATTTGCCGGCGAAACAACAAGCCCCAGCAGCATATTTATGGGTCTGAAGAGGAGTCAAATCCAAGCCCCACAGCGGGTGTGTGTGTGGGAAATAGCCAACTGTCGCCTAAGGCCTACTACACTGGGGGAAATTTCAATGAAAATGTAGCTAAAAGTGAACATGAACTAGAACTTGACTGGTTTTATGCGTTGAAAACCTACCTGCAAGTGAGAAACTCTACAATATGGTGTACTATAACTTCATTAAATTATTTTAAAATATATTAAAATGCTTTTAAACTCTGTTTCTTTTGTGTGTAACTCATCTCCGTCACAGGCTCTCTCGTAAATAAGCCTCGTGCGATAAACAGGCATTAGAAATTGACAAATTCAACCCACATCCTCCACATATTGCCGCCTCGTCTCGGACTGACTTATGTAAATTCCCCACCACCCATCCAATCCGATCCCAAATTTTCCCCATTTCGCCGCGTATTGTATTTCAATGCCCGCCAATAATCATAAAAACTAATTAATGTGCATCGCCGCCCGATTCTGTTACAAGTGCGTAGACGACACAGAACTTCGGCTCGTATAATTAACGTTCCAAGTTTTGGGGGAAAGTCGGGGAAAAAAGGAGGAAAAGCTCTTGGCAACCCGATATGCCCTTTGCCGTCGTTTGTTTTTGCTTATTTTGCGCTCGATTAGCAGATAGAGCCAGTGAAATTAGTAAATGAAGCTGCAATCTGAAAGGCAATTTATTTTTTTTTTTTGTCGAGATTGTCCGCTTGGCGGAGTTGTGGAGTCACCAAAAGTTTCCTTCTTGTCTACTTATGGCCATAATCAAATTGCTGGCCATATCTCGGCTTTGGCCAAGCGAGCGTGATGAATCATTTGGCTAGCTGCAAAGGGGGGGATTATCGTTTGTTTTCGTTGCTGGAAAGAAAACAAAACAAATTAACACAAAATAAAAATAAAGTTGTAATGAAACGCGAAACTTTCTTTATGTGGAAATTTAATTAAAATATGGCTTTCATGGCAAAATCATCGATAAAGGGGCGGCTGACAGAACTTTTGTAGTCTGGAATTGGCATTTATGAGTAAGAGAAACCTAACAAATAATATATAAAAATAGATTTAAATCTGTTTTAATTACATATTTGCCAATGGAAGGGTTTCATTTAATTTTAAATATAATAAAAGGAACAGGAAAGCTTATAAAAGCATGTGAACTTATTACTGGGTTAAATTTTGGTCTGTATTAAGGCCAGAGTCCTGACTTTCGATGGGTTTATTAGCTACCAACCTCCAAAAACCCATCATCTTGTGAATGTCCCTTGGATTTGGGCCGGGCTTACGTTTGATCTTCAATTTTCCAAGCCAACAACACGAGAGCCAATTAAAAAGCGGCCACAGGACATCGACCGGATACGATTCCTGCTTAGCATGCAGCGGCAGGAGTCGCCGAAGGACAATAATATATCAGTGAACCCTGCACAAACTGACAGTTTTCCACGTCTATACCTTTATTGGGGATTTTAATTTGAGGGAAACATGACAAAAACATCGATAACAATTTTCGGACATCTCTGCCCAAAAAAAAGGGAATCCCAACTTGTCGCAGGACGACTTCTTGGGTTCGATTCACAGGCAAAGACGGCGCGTGTTCAAACCCTCCCAAGGTCCGAGTCGCCGCTGGAAGTCGAGATGTCAAAAAGAGAAAAATGCTTGACAAATAAACAGTTGCGAGCGGCCAAATTGCCTGCAGTTATTGTTTTGCCGTCTTCGTTTATGATGTCCCCGGGCACTTTTGACCTTTTTGGGAAGGAAAATCGCACGCATATATATTTATATGTATATATATATACGCATTCTTTTTATCACATCATTTCCCCGGTACCTGTCAATGTTTTTTGTGCCATTTGTGAAAAATAAAAGTGTGCTGGGTCCGGCCCCGGGGGCAGGTCGCCCCTGGAACCCCTCCACGGGGGTCATCTCGACCCAGGCCTGACCTGTCGTTAGCTTATCTTGGGTCTACATCGCGCAAGGTGCTAATGTGACAGCTACTTTTACTCGGCGCCCGGCTCATTAGTGGCCTCTGCAAATATTTCATAATTCATTTCTGCGGTCCGAAAGTCCACAGTCCGGTGGCCGTTCGTCACTTGCGGCTTCGATGGATGATATATTACCGGATCGAACTCCACGACAAACTGTTTGAAGGCCCCCAAAAATTGCTAAATTTTGGTTGCGTTTCGGGGTAATTAAATGGTGATTTAATACAGGCCCCAAGATTAATATGCAAATTTATTTTAAGTGGAAAGGTCATAAATAATTTGGCAATCAGTGCGTCTGGCATGTTATTGCGGTTTTATGAAGCATTATTCAAAGATGATCAAGTGAGCTTAAGATTTAAGAAGGAAATCGATTGGTTTTCAAAGATTCAAAGATGGTCAAGTGAGCTAAAGATTTAAGAAGGAAATCGTTTGGTTTTCTTGCTTGAAAATATTAATATTTTTCTCTCTGGACACTTTTAAAACCAGCAAGAAATATGTTATTTATTAGGTAATCAAATCTGTAAACCAAATTTAATTTAGAAATTAATTTAAAAATGTAAAGAATATAATTTAAAGGCTATGAAGAGCCTCCTTTACATTCTGGCAAACTTCTGACTAAAATTAAAATGTGTACAATTATGTATTTAGATTTAAACTTCTTGATTTCTCTCCTAAAACCCTTCAATTTCCTTTCTTACTTAATAGAGTTCACAGTTCTTTTAACCAAATTCCCCGCAAAAGCATTCCTAACTTGATTTAGCTTCCGTTAATTTGTGGATGCTTATTGTCTGGGTTAATAAATGGTTTCACTAGGAGTGTGGGTTCTAGTCTTAGTCTCCCTCTCAGTCTCAATCCCATTCAGAGAACCCTTTTCGGCTCACTTCTTCATCAAGGCCCTCAGTAGTTGTCCTTTGGCAGCGACAAACTGAGCTTAAACTTTCTGGTTTTCTGTTTTTCGTTGGGGGCCCCAGAACCCTGGCTGGCAAATATGGCCCTTGGCCATAATTACTATATGTATGGCTGCCCCGGCTTCTGCGGCGTCTGCAGCATTTATAAGTTTATCGTCTGATTGCCGTCGTCCGTCGACCTGGACGGCAGCGGATTGGACAGGGGTATAAAATGAAGAGTAAAGGCTGCTGTGGCGATGGCTTTGCGTGTCCTTTGTGCATTTAACGGCTCTTCGAAGGCGAATGCAGGCCTGCCTATAAATTAACTAAATTGTTGCAAAATTGTTTGTGGAAACGATGAAAAATATATTATAAATTCCTGGCTGGCCGAAAACGATCTAAGCGGAGTCAATAAACTGACACCGTCAGAGCGCCAGCAGTTCATTTAATAAACATTAATATGTCTTTCCTCCACTTTGCGCTGGCTCGTTAATTTGTGAATAATTACACATAATTTGGTTTAAAATAAGCCAACAGACAAATTTTTCCGCAAGCTAAACTGTCGAAAAAAAAAAGGTAAAACTCCAAACTGGAATTATTTATGCATATATACATATATCCAGGGGGCAAGATGGGGTTGCGGGCCCCGCAAAATTATGCATTACAAAGGCGGTTAAGTCCTCCAGGAAGCCGGCCATAACACCTCCGCCCAGACAGACAGACAGACGGCAGGCAAGTCAGACAGGACTCCGGGGCAGGACCATATTCATATGCATGTTTCCCCGATAATAATGATAAAGGAAAACTTTGCCAGACAGCCCCGTCAGTGGGCTGGCCTCACCTTCAACTTGTGCAGCAAGGATACTCCTGCCTTAACATCCTGGTGTGTGCGTGAAAGGACTCTCAGGTAATTACCGTGTTTTTGGGGTTGCTTTCCGGGTGTTTTTTTGGGGGGGGGCATCGCTCTCTCGCTTTATGCATAAATTTTCGGCTAAGGAAGGCGCGTGCCAAATCAGTGTTTACACTTTTATTTGCTCTGCGGTTGGGTTTGGAAAAAGGGGGGAGTTGCCAACCAACTGAAGACATAACTTTTCCGCCCAGGAAAAAGGGGGATATATATTTTTGAGTTATGTCTAAATTAGAGCTGCTAATAAAGATATTATTATTTTCCTAGAAGTTGCAAAACTAAACTAAAATTGGTGAGATTCCTTTGGAAGATTAATTTCCTAAGTTCCTGCAGAGGCAGAAGTTCTATAAAAGTAAAGATTCCATCTCAAAGCCACCCTTTGGAAGGTCTTCATCCCCAAAGAAAATATAAAAAATGCCTGTGGAAAAATAAGGTGGGGAGAAGAAGAAGGGCGACAGGTCCCAGGATAGCAGGGAAAATTGGAGAAGACTCTCCTGCAGTTTCAGCCAGCAATGCAAATTCGAATGGCATCTCCATTTGGTTTGGTTTGGGTTTTCTGGCTCCAGGCAAGGGGTAAGGTTACCTGGGAAAAACCCACCCCCAATTCCAAGACTATAATTTGTTGGCTTTGCCTGCCCCGAGGGCGTCTTATTTATAGCTGGGCTTTAATATCAATGTAAGCCTGCCCCCCGCCCCGAAACTTGGTACTTATTGATACAAGTTGGCTCTGACTTCCGGGCTTTTTATTTCCACCTGTCCGGGTATAAGTACCGCCGCGTTTATTTATATATATATCTTGTATGGGCGCATTTTTGTGGTTATAATCGGATTTTATTGCAAATTAACGAGCCACTCCGCCGCTCCCTTTTAACCACCATCCCCTTTTCGGTATAATATTTCAAGCACCCTGTAAGTCCTTCTGCCACTGTTGTCTTTAGCTTTGGTTATTTATACGATTTTTATTACCTTCATTCGGCCGATTTCCCCATTACCTTTCCTCGGTTGTTAGGCAGGTGTGCTCCTCCTCCCACATCCACTTCATTATCCTGGGCGGAAAAGTTGCTCAGTGAACTCCTCCGATGAGCTGCATTTATTATTATGTGATTTTTGGTATTTCTTCGATATTAATTTGTTGCTCCTGCCGCGTGTTCCTTTTAGTGGCCTCTCAATATTCATTAGTGCTTTGATTTGTTATGGTTTTTCCCCCTTTTTGATATCAGTTTTTGTGTTGTTTTTATTGCCACAAGTATTTTGATTACTGTTCAGAGGAGAGGGAGAGGGAGAGATTTGCAGGAGGGCCTCCCGGATTATTACGCCAGAAAAGGCGACTCCACAACGAGTTGAACTAGTTTTGCCGCAGCTGCTAGACGTCCCGAGTTTTCATATTTTTCATGTTACAGACAATGTTTTTGCAGAGTTTTACACTGCCTCTCAGGAGGCTTAGCAAATCAGTTAACAATTCTGTTAAAAAGGTGAAGAAAATATTGAGGTTTTTGGCTATTTATGGTTTGTTGAAGTGGTTTTATAACTCAAGGGAAATTTACAAATAAAAAGCATAGATCTAAGTTGATTTTTTAGGTGTTTTTAAATAGGTGTAGTAACTAAAAGATTACATTTTCTTTGGTGTATTTAAAACAAGCAACCTTAAATAATATTATTTTGGCAACTTGAATTTCTTGTACTTTATTTTATTAACACCTCACCTTAGAGTATTTCCCCTCCTTTATTTTTTGGTGGCCTAACAGCTCACTTTTTTTCGGCGGCCAGGCGTTGGTCGCTGTTGCTTTTCATTTAATTACCGAACCAAATTTCCGACACTTTAAACGATGGCGGCATAAAATAATTGCAAGTGCTGAAAACATTAAGAAAACCGGATTGCAGAGACCCCAGCTTCAACTTCAGGCCGCGGCTCTTGGCTCCAGTTTCGGTTTCAGTTTGCCACTCGATCGTTCGTTGGCTCTGAGGGGTTTTAGCGCGACTTTCGTTTTCGTTTTTGCTGCTGCCAATTGTAATTGAATTTTGTGTTGTCGGCAAAGTGGCAACCGTCAGGCAACAGCAGCAGCAGCAACAGCAGCAGAATGGCCAGCAACCGACAGCAAAAAGGAAGCAATTTCAGGCTAAATTTAGTTTAAATGCCTACCCCTTCGCTCCCGCCGTTGACTGAGTGTCGTGGCTATAAGGCTGCCTGGCCATATAGTGGCAGTTGGCAGTAGGTAGTTGGTAGTGCCTCCTGTTGTATGTGCTCGCCTTTAGAGCCGCCGCTGCTGCTGCTGCTGCTGGCTGGAATTATGCTTACTTTGGAATTCAATTAACTTGAATTTGTTGCAGTGGCGCGACGTGATTTCATTTCTCTCTCTGGCATCCCCCCTCCTCGTCCAAATGCACTTTTCAAAGCAGCTCTCCGGTTCGATGATTGTGCTTTATGGCAGCTAATGAGTGCCACTTCCATGGATCCATTGCTGCCAATTTTTAGCAGGATCAAAGACAGTGTTTTGAGCTCAAAGATGCAGAGGAATGGTTTATCATGCCAAAATATACAGTCTTTCTGGGGGATAAAATTGGGTAAAAAATGTTACTTATTTTTAAAATATAATTGCATACTTTTTCCTTTGAAATTAAGCTAGATAATGCTTAGTTTTGTATCGGCGGTTTCCTATTCTTCTGAAATGTTCGATTAAAGAAATGGTTTGATCTTCTTAATAAAACTTCTTCGCTTCCCCAAAGTAAAAGACTCAAAGTGGTGCCTCATATTGTTTCAAAATAACTCTGGTCTGTCTCTCTAATTGCTGGCTTCGTTATTCATTTTAATCCGGCATTCATTCCGTTACATTCAGAGGGGTTTTTCATTTTCGAAAAAGCCCCAAAGCCCTGCTCAATCGAACTGAAACTACTTGCATGTAAGCCCGTAAAATGTAACTGCAAACAGCCCGACTCCGACTCCAACTCCAATTCCAACTCCAACTCCAACTCCAATTCCCGGAACAAATCCGGCTCTCTAATCGGAGCATATGGAACGAGTCGCAACTGAAACTGTTTGCTGTTGACGCTCGGGCTTAGAGCTCATTACAATTTTCAAGTACATTTGCGCTGATAGTTACACCGACGAGCCACTGCGTGTGTTCCCAGCAAACAGACACGAGCTCTCGAAACATATATACTATGCAAATATCGTCCAGATACGGAAAATACCACTTGACTGGAGGAGACTGGGAGACGGGAGACCGACCCTCCCGGGCCACAAATGTCTGCTGACCATTAAATTCACTTCACTTCATTTAAATCTGAAGCATTTGCCGGTCGGACATCCCAGGGCCAAGCCAGGCCAAGGCAAGCCATGCCTGTTGGTAAAAGTTTTTCAATAACACGAGAAATTCGCCGAGGAGCTGGCTTGCTGCAAATAATAGTTGGGCATTGAAACATTTCTTTTGGGGATGCCCTCTCACTTTTAGAGGTCTTCAGCTAAGACGGAAAGGAAACAAAGTGTATTTAATATATATTTGTTATATAAGAAATACAACAAGTGTTAATTTTAAATATGTACATAACAAAGATGTGGTAAAAAACAAGTTATTCTTTATCTAAACTCCCTCTTTTGAAGTGTACTCCCAGTTCGGTTTGCTCACCCTGCTCCTTGGACATAACTTTTATTCGGGGCGCTGCTGACGCTGGCAACTTTCGATGGGCCACTCGACGAGGGCCTCCTTCATGCCACTCGAGCTGGTGGCCAGGATGTACGAGGTGCCGCTCCATCATCCCCTCCCTAATTTGCTTTGACTTTGATGCATTTAAACTAAAATGCAGCTGGGTCACACACCGGTCTGTCCATTCGGTTACGTTCGCCGAATCAGTTTCATTTGCGACCTGGAATGCAAATTGCAGCTGCCGGCAGACAAGGAAGGATCCTGCCCTCGGACCATCATATGTCCTGACCGAAAACCGCAAAACCAAATTGATTTTGTCTGCTCAAGCCCAGGACACGGAGTCCTCTGTCCTGGCAGCACAGCACAGCTCAACTCAACAGACGGCGCCAATTTTCATTACGCATCTGGGGGGCACTGCTCATATGGCATTACGCATACGGCCCGTTGTCGCCGGAGCCGGACAATTGAGTTGGCAGCATTGTTTGGACTGGACACTGGGTGCATGGGATGTATGCATGTAAACATAATCAGTATTTGCAAATAGAAGAGGAGTGCATCGCCGGGGAAGTGGGTTCGGGTTATGGGATTATGGTGCGTTTACCTTCGAAGTATTCCTGCAATGATGTTTGATTATAATCAATCTAATCTAACCGAAATGTTTCGTACTCGGCATAAATTCGTACTGTACTTTGTGTATCTGCAAATTGGGTTGCACGGCGCAATTATGTAGCTGCTGCTGAGGCTGCACTTCCTGGAGGTAGCAATTACCAAATGACCAGAGATACAGCTGCTTTCTCATTGAAAAATACAACAAAAACCAAAAACAGTGCAGGGAGCTGCGATGACAAGTCGTTGGGCCTTAAACGGATACCGGGGAACTCTCAATGGGGAACAAATGACAAATTTTTAATGCCTCACAAAACAAAACGCTGATAAGATCAGCGGCTGCCGCACAAACGAAACAAAGCGAAAATATATATATAAAAAAACGACAAACAAAGCGCTGCGAATCCCAAAAAAACCGAAAATAAAAAACAACAATACCAAAAACAAAACAAACGGATGACAACGAGGATCTCAAGATCTCAGGCCGCTGATTTGGGAATTAAACACGCGCGAATAGGAATCAATAATGGACTACCTGCTCGTTCGAGATCGCAGCGGGTAACTGGATAAATGGTTGGAAGGATGGAAGGTTGGAAGGTTGGAAGGACAGAAGGACAGCAGGACATCAGGACTGTAGGACATCAGGACAGATGGATGGTTGGTTATTATGGCAGACAGACGGCGCACGGTCGAGCACACATTTGAGATTTTTGTCAACAGCGAAGGATTCCTCCCTCTTCGGAGAAATAAAATTAGGAGAATACCGAGCCGAGCACTCAAGTCGCTAGAAAAGAAAAACATTTTGAAAGGACAAACACTCCAGCGGACGTCCAAATCATCTGGGGTAGTTGTCATCATTTGTTGATTTTCATTCCGCCTCGTTTCAGCTCCTTCGCCGCGCAGGAGCGTTGCCGCTGCCTCGTAAAAAAAAATCCTTTAAGTGCACTCCAGAGCACAATGCACTCGCCCTCCTTGCTTGCCGCGTGTCCTGCGGAGCTCAGGATTCAGATCTCGGCTTCAGATTCATGAAGAGAGCGGTTCCGCCCGGCGACTCGTGTTCCAAAGGCCAGCGACTGGGATTACACGGAGCGATTTGTATCGCAAGGACCCTAGATTAGCAGATATATATTTAAAACGATGCCCTGCAGCAGCAGCTGGATTTGACTTAAATCTAAAAACAAAACTGAAGCGACTCAGATGTATCTGTATTTATTTAAGGGAAATTAAAGTTGCTACACTTCATATTTCCCAAATTAAAAAAGTATAATATTAAGCAATGAATAATTACTCTAAATATTATTACCATTTTCCCTTTCGCTGACTGCCGAATAATAAACATTCACGTAGCCAGAAGGCCTCCTCACGTTTGCCCAGAATAATTTACAATATCAATGTCACGCTGCCAGCAAGTGGCGATAAATTCGCACTACTCGAGGCCCCGGAAAAAGGAGGATAATGGATAATGGGGGGCTGAATCGGAGGACGCATCGCCTCGCTGGCTTTGTGCACTTAGCAAAATTACACGGCTGCTGGTCAGACTTGTTGCTGCCTGTTCTAAATTTAGCTTTATTAAAAAATTAAGCTGACAACATGCCTCCAAAGAGGAGAAGGAGGCGAAAGATAACCAGAAGCCAGGCCAGACATTCGTGCGTCATGTGGCAGGGTCGCCTGTACCGGCACTTATTTTAATTTCTAGGTGCCCGTGTCCGTGCCACATGCCTCCGCCGCCGCCGCCGCCGTCTGATTAATTGTATTTCGGTTTTTCTTTTTCGAGTTATGAGTCAGGGACGAGCACGCTAAATGAACTGAAATTTTTCATTCACATTTAATTACGCTAATGATCTCCAGGCAGTAGGTTCTGCTCTGGCCCCCGAAAAAACTAATGCCGCTCACTCACACTCTCTCTTAGAATTTTTCTTTACTTTCCCGGAGGAAAAGTGGGACCCTGAACCAGACCCCAGACATGATTACCCCGCGCGCTGCGCTGTTGCACTGAAAAGTACACGAGTTGTAAGTCAAACTGACACTGAAGATTATGGTTTATGTCGACAAAGTTGACACGTTGTTTATCAAAAATGCAAGTCAAGGACTTTGTGTCCGCTGGAGTCGTGAGCCCGGGCGAAACAACAACAGCAACTAAAACAACTTTGTGTTGACGGATGCCTGGCAAGTGCAAGACAAAGACTGGATCTGGATGTGGATGTGGATGTGAATGTTGATCTCCTGACACCCCACAGAGGAATAGCAGACCGACAGGGCACCTCCTTTAGAGCGAATTTCCAAGGGGAGTTGCAGTTGCGTGTGTCTTACAAACAGCCGCAATTAATTTGGTTTTCCGAGGGGTGCAGCAGCAGCCAACGATGATGTCGAGATAATGCCCAGGTCTGAGTGCATTATGTTCTGCTTAAAGTCACTATAAATCAGGCAACCGATCTGCGTGCTTGTGAGTGATTACCTTCGATTGCAGAGAGTGAAGTGGGAGCTTCATTCGGATATAGAATTCTTAGTTTCCTTAATTAAATGTCGTCCTAGGCCAGGGCTCTCTC
The DNA here is from genome assembly GCA_008042635.1 of Drosophila nikananu. Taxonomy (NCBI): domain Eukaryota; kingdom Metazoa; phylum Arthropoda; class Insecta; order Diptera; family Drosophilidae; genus Drosophila; species Drosophila nikananu. The sequence continues at coordinate 25,698 of VNJV01006735.1, forward strand.
GTAGGGTAACAGATATTTGCTTGTGTTAGTGTTTCACTTGAGAGCGACTGAAGCTTAGGGTAACAACGAGAGAGTGCTATAGGAGAGTGGCCTCACCTCATGGTCCTAGGACTATCTTTCCAATGATATTTTCCAGCATTTTCCCGCCTCGATATAGCTTTAATAGACTCTCCCTGCTATCAACTCTCAGACCCCCTGCCGGAACCCCCCTGATCCGCTATCGTCTGCGGTAAATGATAATGGCTAGCAAATTGCATGACGCCCATTTAGATGACATAAGCGATAAACTGTAAATTGCCGGCAACAAAACTGGGAAACTGAAAACTTTTCGCCGCTCACATTAACATTAACCTATCTGCGTGTGTATCGGCGGCGGGCATTGTCTGGGACACATTTATGCCACGCCCCCCCCTGAAAAGGAAAAGGAGAGTCAATCAGCGGCATGGAGCAGCATGTGAGCAGGAGCTCCCGAGGAGGAGCCTTTCCACTTTCCACTTGGCTGACTTATATTCCTTCGACGAAAGTTTTCTTTTTCTCTCAAGTTATGTACGTTAAATAACTCCCCGTTGCGTGGCAAACTTTGTTTACGGCAATAAAAAAGTTTCCCTAAAATATACAAAATAAACTCGAGTCCAGCAGCAGAAGCTGCAAAGGATGTGCACAACCTTTTGGGAGCTCTTCCCGGGCGCAAATGTAATATTTGCTAATTTTATGTGAATTCGCAAAGTTTCAGCTGAGAAGGGAATGTGCGGGAGGGGCAGTAATCCTCACGAGTAAACGCAAATCTGGCGCATTTATGGCTATCAAATTTTCTTGGAATGCACAAATACCTTGAGAATCAGTTTTAGCCAAAAAATACACACACACTCTCAGCGGAGGAGCCCCAGCAAATGCGAATAAAATAACAGCGGGGCAAAAAAAAGAGAGAACTGAAAACAGGTCTAATGTATGGGATTATCCCTAAACAAAGCAAACAAACGGCAGCCACTCACCGGGCGGCAAATCAATTTTACATATCGCACACATAGCATCCTTTTGGCCCCATTCGAGGCTTATCATCCCTGCGAAGGGAAATGCCAAAGGAAGTGAATTCGGGAGCGGCTGCCTAGCGAGTGAACTTGAGCAAAACAATAAACTTTCGCCCCGGCATCTAATATAAAAGGTGAAAATCTTTTCGAAAGCTTCTAAAGGTTTTCACTCCTGAATCCTGGGAATCCGGAATCCGGGAGCAGCAGCAGCTGCCAGCGGGCCCCATAAATGCGGTTAAATGTAAAAGTTTTTTGCATTTTCCACGGTATGAGCGTTGAGCGGTGTTTGTACAAAGTTCAAGGCATCCCCAGCTGTTCTTTGCTGCTTAGGAAATCAGGGGAAAGGTTGCAGTGATCGAAGCTCACATTCATAGCCAGCAGTCAGCAGTTAATTATAAGGAATATTTTGGGTGGCTTAACAGCAACTGCAACCGCACAGAAAATAAGTCTAACGAATGCGTGGCGGTTTCTTGAGGCAAAGATTTCCAAAAACATGTTCTTCATCTTCAGTTTCCTTATAATTTTCCTTATAATTTCCTTGGCACATTTCCCGAAGTGTAACCCAGCATTAGCCTGGCCCTCAAAACAAGGCCATTGCGTGCCAGTTAAGAGCCCCGAAATCAAAGGGTTAATGCCACACACTATCTATGCCCGAGCCCAACCCATCTGCAGCTTGGAAAACCGAAAATATTCCCAAACATATTTCGATGGCCCAATGCTAATTACGGCCAGTAAATTAGCTGCCTCGACCTTAGGAATCAAAGAGTTTTGGAACTTGGGCTTCTCGATAATAAGTCACAGTGTCAGTCGGTTTTTGATTGATTAATTCAAGTCGAACTGGGGCATGAATTGAATTTTTAATGGCTCCATAATTTGGCAGCAATTAAATGTGACAGAGGGCTATGGTTAACGACATGCAGGGAGGTATGTAAGGAGTAGGTAGTTAGTTTTACAAGTGAATTATGAAAAGAAAAGAAAAGTTATGATATTTAGGTACTATAAAGTTCGTTATTCCCTTAAAAACCTGGTGTAATTTTACACTCTAGCTAAGGAAAGGGCATTCCTGCTTCTGCCTTGTCCACTCCTCCACCACATTTCTTTGTGAAATTTCTTTTGGGCCCCTCAGCTCAATCAAGTTGACACCAACACATGTCGGTCGCTAAGTGTTGGCCTCGTACTCCCCTACTGATGGCCAGGGAAAAGCCTCTATTAATAGAGCATTAATTGATGATTATGTCGGTGGAAAGCGTCGTTGACAAACTACATATCTGATGGATACTCTCTTGCAGTTGTACGCCACTGAATGCTGCCCATTAATCAAACGCTGGCTGCTGATTTTCGAAGAGCTTTGCTGCGGTTAAATATTTTGAGGGGCAACATATGTTGCCGGTGTCATAAAGCCCAATGATTTGTCGAGTGTTCGCTGTTGGCTGTGTATCTGTGTGAGCCCGGCCGCAGCGACAGGCCTTGCAACATGCTTAACTCTCAACTATTTACCACCGAAAAATTGCAGCGCAGTTGCAGTAAAGCCAGAACTTGTACAGAGAAAGAAAAGGGGAAAGTAAATGTAATATTTGTTTTATAATCCAGCAAGAAACTGCTTAGCTTTAATGAAGTAAATAACTCTGATAAAGACTTAATTTTTTAAACAAAGTCTTCGCCGAAAAACTCTCCTAAATTCCCCACTGTGCAGTGTCTTAAGCTCAAAGTCGGGCCTGCATCCGATAGATACTCGCAACCGCAAACAAGCTGCAGCTCCGCCGAGCCAGCTGCCAGATAGTCGTTGCCCGGATAACTGGATAACTCCAGAGCCCCGGGGCGTGGCATCCACATCAGCGTTCAGCATCGGCATCATTGTGCGTTCTGCGTTCTGCGGTTTCGGTCTCGGTTTTCTGGCTCTCATTTTGGGTTACGGGATTTTGCGTAAAAGTTTTCGAAACATTCGCCGAACTATGGCAAGCATTTTCGTATTCAAAAACTACAAGGGCCTGCTGTCAGCATTCATCCGGGCTGCTGCATATATTTTGTATATAGATAAATGCTGGCACTTGGCTAGAATTGCGGCAGATAGCTGTTGCGATGGCTGTTGCCAAAGTTTCGCCAACAACTTTATGGGTATTTATTGATTTTGCGCATAGTTCGGAGCGAGTTTGGTCTGGATTGATGGTTGCATAGTTGCCATAGAATTTTGACTGAGTGGATTCACGAGATTTAGCCTTTCAGCGGGGTAACTGGTCAGCTGCGCAGTTCCATCCCAGCCCGGCTAATGGCCGGCTCCGTTCCAAAATATCAATCAGGCAAAGGCTACTTGGTAAATGGCGGCTTTCCCCGGAATTGGAGTGGCCTCTAATGCCACTGCAGCAGCAGCTGGAATGAGTGCCTCTGCGCCCCCGGCAATTACCGGCAACACATGCATTACGCTGCCTGCCGCCACCTTCGCATATTGGCCCGGAAAGTACTCCTACTTGGCCGAAACTTTCGCCCGGGTAAAAGTGAGGCTGCTGCCGGCATTTCGTATTGGCCAAAAGTCGCCGCTAGCCGCTGTGGGGGCAGCCGAGACACGACTGCAAATTAACACGTAAATTGCAGCGGGTTAACACGCGTTCGAGAGCAGTTGGAAAGTGTTGCCAATTCAAATGCCCTGTCTCCGTTTCAGTTTTGGTTTTTTGTATTAGCCGTTGCAGGGAGAAAAATTGTATTGAAATTGGTTTTTAAATGTATTAATTTATAAGGGTAAATGTAAAACGAAAGCAGCTCTGCAAGGAAAGGGGGAAGTTGTGAAGTAATTGCTAAAGCAATAAACTAAAATATTTGTATAGTTTTATAGAGGCTTATTCAAAATATTCAATATATTTCTATAGTTCTGTATAAGTTTAAAACAACCTATAGTTTAGTCTAGCTATCTTAAATATTTAAGAAAGTAATACATTTCAATAGAGGATATTGTAGATTTAACTACCAAACGTTTTGCATATTTTTTATCATATCAAAACGGTTAAAACGCCTCGGTTTTAGCTTTGAAAACTTGAAAATATTAATTTAAAAATCAGTTTGAGCTTTGAAAACTTGAAAATATTCATTTAAAAATCAGTTTGAACTTTGGAAACTTTAAAATAGGGGAAAGGTGACAGTTGTGGACACCACTTTTTAAATCACTTATATCTTTTTACCTGGAGCGTAT
>VNJV01006737.1:0-10111 GCA_008042635.1 Drosophila nikananu
ACCCCATGTTGCAGTACTGGCTCATCGTCTTGTTATTATTTCCGGCCCTCAGCTCGATGTTGTTCATCATTAGCGAGGAGTAGATGGTCACGAAGACCAGGAATATCGAGTAGATCAACAGGTTGGCCAGGTGAAAGTATTTGCCGTACGAGTTCCACTTCATCTGCAGATACTTTTGGCTAAGCGGATGGGCCAGCAGCTCCACCCTGCCGTGGGTGACCATGGTCTGGCCGGGATTAGGGTGAGAAAATGAAGAGTTAAGTTAAGAGCTCACCAGAGATCAGGGGGACATATACACATACACAACACATACAAGTTACAAAAGCCAGATACATTGAGTTGGTTGTTAGTGGGTTAGTTTTTAGCTTAGGGGACGAGACACAATTGCAGAGCTGCTCGGTGGTGAGATCTTTAAGAGAGTTCGGGGCACACTCACATTCACCACGGCCAGGGGCGCGGGTCGCCAGCTGGGGTCATTGAACTCTTTGCGCTTGGCCTCGATCTGTTCGGGTGTCTTTTGGTAGGGCCAAAATGCATATTTTATCTGGATGGTGGTCAACATATTTTAGTTGGTTTAATTTAGGTCTGTTAGCCATTCAGAATGTTAATGGTTCATGATGTTTCCTGTTACCTATCAGCCTAGAAGCCTTGAAACTCAAGGATTAGTTTAGATTTGTGTACAAAGCATGCTTTCAACTTCAGTCTCAAAGGATGTTTGGCTACTTCTTCCTAACTAGGGGCAGCACTATCTTAAAGTTCATCTTAAGTAAAGCCGTGTGCTGTCTAAAAATTAAAGATCTATGCAAAGCAGAGTGTACACACAGCTCTCCCGAGTATTAAGAAAAAATAGAAGAGTCTTCAGCGTCTTGTTATCATCCACCTTAAAGGCCATTGTATGCTTTTCTGCAGTTCCCCACATAATACCTCCGAATAGTAAACTCTTGTATCACAATCATAGGGAAAAGGGGGGCAGAAAGAACAACACTGAAACAAGCATGCAACAGATCTGATCTGGGATCTATTCCAGGTTCCGCTTACATTCAAAGCCGGCAACGGAATGGGATTCGTCGTCATTATCGACTCTCCGGTTTTCTCGTCAATCTTGGCAAACATAAAGGGGCATTGCAAGAATGCGAAAGAGTACTTGATCTGGTCAGGATATCGGTGGGTTGGGGGGCGGAATAGAGAACGGTTAGCTGCGATGAATGAATGAGAGGCGAAATGGGGTTTCCCCCAAAAGGGGTCCCTTGGGAAACGGGCAACTTACGTAGAAGCTCTTCGAGTCCTTCTTGCAGTTGGCCTTCGTGATGCACTTGTCCTGCACCGCCTCGAATACCTTAGGCATGGATGCAATCAGCGCCAGGGTCACGCAGGGATGCTTGTCCGACCGCAGGGTCATCACCTCGTTGGCCCGCTCCTCGTGTGTGACCATGGCCAGCGCCGCCTCCGGATACTTGTAGTAGATGGCATAGTCGATGGCGCTCATGTCCAGCACATTGTACACCAGCTTGCAGCCCATCGACATCAGCACAGAGATCGCGTGCGGCTTGTTCTCCATGGTGGCCAGGTGGAGGGCCGTGTTCTTCGGGGATTCCAGAATTGTTACCACATTGATTCAAGTTGATTTTTAGGCACCACTCACCCCATCCTTGTCCACCTGATCGAGCAGGTGCGAGTGCACAGAGTGCAGCAGCTCGATGGTCTCGGTGTATCCGGACATGGCCGCCAGCTGAAGGGGATTGCGTCCGGTGTGGTCGCGATGCAGCAGGGCGCCACGATTCAGGAGCAGCTGCACCACCCGCGTGTGTCCCTGCTGGGAGGAGATGTGCAGCGGCGTCATACCGGCGCCATCGCTCTCGTTGATGATGAAGGAGCCCTTCTCCGAGTCCAGGAGCTGGCGCACAGTGTTGTACCGTCCGTAGCGGGCGGCAAAGTGCAGCGGACTCTCGTTGTTGTTGTTCTTCAGATTGATGCAGGCGCCCAGCCGGATGAGGTTCTCCAGGGAGCGAATGTGCCCATCCCTGCTGGCATAGTGCAGCGGCGAACAGCCCATGCTGTCCTTCTCGTTGAGCAGCAGCTGGAGCTGGGCGTGGGTCTGGCAATTGGCCACCTGCTCAGCAAAGTCTGTCAACCGACCGCCGTTCATAATGACAAAATGTAGGACATTGCGGGCGGCAGCGTCCTTTACGCTAATGCAGGCTCCCAGGCGGATGAGCAAGTGCACTGGGATATTAGAGGAAAGTTAAATGAAGTCTCTAGAATAAATTGAAGAGCCTTAAGCAGTCACCTGTCTTCCAGCCACTGCGCGAGGCGGCCAGGAGCAGCGGCGATCGGTGCTCCTTGTCCAGGGCATTTATGTCCGCGCCCTCGGCCACCAGATAGGACACAATGTCCGGGTGATCGAACATGGAGGCGCAGTGCAGCGGCGTCATCTTCTGCACGTCCGTGCAGCTCAAACAGATGCGCTTCTCCATGGGCTGCATCTCAAACATTAGCTTCACTATGTCAATGGCGCCCTGGAAATAAAAGCAAATAGAAATAGAATATAAGAAAAGTCAAAAACGGGAAATGGAAAATGGAAAATGGAAAAGCAAGCACGCTCATTCACCCGTGGTGTGCGTTACGCAACATTTGGGGGTGCTTTGTTTTGCCAGCGGCAAAGTCACGTTCCTCTTGGTGTAATTTGCATAAGAATTTGTCAAATTAAAGTCAGTCCAGGACACGAGTCTCCGACTTCAGGACCCCGCATCTCCTTGGCGTGGCTTTAACGCCATTTTCCCTTGACTTACTGACCAAAAACGCTTTGTTTACACACCTCTCCAGCCGCAATTCCCCCTGGGAAATGCGAGAGTTGTTGAGCACCGAGTTGGCTGCCTGTCAGTTAACCACAACCAAGCGCAGCTTCACACTTCACTCACCTGAGCGCAGGCCAGGTGCACTGGCGTTGAGAGATCATGTTGCTGGGTGGATATCTTGGCGCCGGACTTGAGGCACAGCTCCACCGCCTTGATGTCGCCGCCATGCACCGCCGAGTGGAGCGGCACGTTGCCCTCGGAGTCGTAGAAGGATATCATCTCCTCGCGGGTGCAGCCGCGCTGTTCGCCCCACTGCAAGATGCAAGGTAAAATTCAGTAATTAGACGAGGGATTTGCAAGGATTTAATTTCCACTGGGAACGTTTTGTTCTATTAAAAATTATTCCTTAGTTATATATATTCTTAAATCAAAGTTTAGAAATCCCAAACAGTTTTTTCTCTACAGAGTCAATGACCGACCTGTCTAACTTGTGCCCAAAATTTGATATTTTCCAGCATCTTCAACTTTCCAGCGAAAGGGAACCACTTTTTTCTTTGACTTAGTCGACCTTACATCATGCCAGATATATATATATATTTTTTTAATCCGTAGAGATAGAGGGAGAGAGGACAGCAAGGCGAATGAACCATTACAAATTTGATACTTTTTCAAGATGTCGCTGTCACCGCGGCGTATACGCAATTTCAATCGCAGAGGAAGGAAAATAAAAATAAACTCAAACTCAAACTCTAAGCTAGAGTGCACGAAAGGTGAAGGGGGGTTGGGTTAGGCAAAGGAAATCAAGCAAAGCGGTCCGAAGTCCACAGTCCGAAGGGGATAACTTCCACAATGAGATCAAAGCCGGATGAGATGGCATAGTTATCGTCTGACTGAACAATGTCATGCAGCTAATATCTATACACTACAAAGTAAAATAATTTTAACTAAGAATAATTAAAATATAGCAGTTTTCTATAAATTTTATGTTCGAGTTTTATAAAAATAAAATGTTGAATAGGCATTTAGCTAATTTTCACCAATTAGAAATATTTTTGATACATTATGTGTAGATTTTTAGATCTTGAAAAATTAATTATGCATGAAACATGGGGTTTTTCTCAAATAAATTTAAATTACTCAAGAAAAAGGGGAAGTTAGATTACCAACTAAATTCTATTTAATTTCGGTTAACAACATAATAGTAAGAAATATGGTAATTCTTAACTGATGGATAATACTTATACAATAATATAATAACAACATAATTTTCGTTTCATGTACACACAAAACATAAATAAGGAGTAAGCAAGACTTGCCTGAAAGAAGACCTCCATTGTCTTGGAGCTGGCATTCTTGGCCGCTTCGTGTATGGGATAATAACCATTGTTACAGGGCTTACGTGGACATGCATCGAACTCGGTTATCTGGAAGATACGACGAGTTACAGTAAACGGATGGCTATTTGAATAATTGTATAAAACTAAGACTAATACTGCTAGGAGGACACACACAAACACTTCTAGGGCGGGGCAAGGTATCGTAGCATACTGTTTAGGGCAGGCAATCGAACATACAAACCTTTTAACCGTTTTCTTGCCTATGATAAATTAATCTAGACAGCGAAACGTGTGTGTGTGTTTAAAGGATGTGTGCGAGTGAGTGTCCCGGATGAAATTTGATTAATGATTCGAAGCTATGTGTGTACATGGTCCAATTGGCCATCAAAATGCAAATAAAATGCATGAATGAATACCCAAAAGCAAGGCGCTAAAAGATAAAGTGATTACATGGAACGATTGGGAAAGACTCACACCACTTACCAGGATGCGAGCGCACTCCTCGTGGTCATAGATGGCCGCCAGGTGGAGGGCGGTGCGTCCATGCTCCCCGCCCTGCTGGATGTCGATCACGTTCCGGTACTGACCCATCACCCGCAGCGACTTGACCTTGTTTAGCTCGGTGGCCAAGTGCACCGGCGCCTGCTTCTTCTCGTTAAGCACTCCAGTGTCCACGGGACTGCCAGAAGGATGCGGAGGTTTTGCAGGAAAACGAAAGTAGCAAAAACATTTGTCAAATATTTTGTTTAAGAAGCAAGTTATCTCAGTAGATGAGATGACTTACATGGACAGCAGGTAATCCAAAGCCTCGTAGGCATCGCTCTCCACCGCAATGTGGAGCGGCGTGTTGCCGGCATTATCCTTTGCATTAAAGTCTGTGTAAATCACTCTTAATAAGTCGGCCCATTGTTAATGGCTAATAATCTCCTCGGCTTACCTCCGTTCTGGTCGCGAATATAACGCAAAATATTAACTCGATTACGGGCAGCCGCCTGATGGGCCGCCGTTCGTCCTTTGCCATCCTTTAAAGCGATGCGCGAGTTGTCCGCCATGAAGAGCCGCTTGAAGTCGTCCAGGTTTCCGGACTCGGCCGCCTGTTAATGGAGGGGAACACGAAGGTGTCTTAGTTTGTAGCAAACTTTAATTAAGTTCAAGAGGGCACAGCAGTTCTGTTTACTTTCGCCGACACTGAAGGACACTGATTTAAAGGTTAAACTTAGCATGGGAAATATTCTTTAAAATATAAAAAAATAAAAGCCTTAATATTTATATCAATATTTGTTAATAATATTTATTCCAGGTCTACTCTTAATAAATTTAATTTTCTTTAAAAAATATTTCACTTTTTCGCATTTAATTTTCATTCTTCACAAATTTTATTCGTGTATGAAATATGAAAAAAAAAATAATACCTCAACTCCCATATTTAGACATTAATTTAAGTATATTACATAAATTTGTATTTAGGTTTCTTACTCAAATGTATTGAAAATAGGAATTTAAATATTGTTTTGTTAAGTTTCTCTGGCAAAATATTTTGTTTTCTGTGCGAACTTTACAGCGTAAATCCTCTGAGATAAGTGGTAGTGAAGGGACCAACTCTAGGAACTCAACAAGAAGGTCAAGTTCCACTTATTTCCTCTTGAAATTTTGTATTTGCCTTTCTGTGAGAAAGACAGAAAAAAGAACAAAACATTTGCCACTGAAAAATGTCAATAGATTCTTATCATTAACGCGTTCTGGCGACTTGGTAAGTGAATTGTTATGAACGCTTCAGCAAACAGATAATTCGATGAACACCCCTTTCCGTAGAATATAAAACAATCAATGTTTTGAACAGCGTTTCTGGAACATTTTAAATTAAGAAAGTTTTTCTAAAAGCTTCGTGGAAGGTGGCTCGTGACTCGCTCTTGGCTAATTGAATAGATTTTACCTGGAGAAAGTCAACGATTTGTATTTTGGGCGCGGAGGACATTCGCAGGATGCGTGCCCACTTGTTGGGCAAGTTGATTGGCGCCATCACGGCGAGCTCCGCTCCGCGGGCACAGCCGCTGATCAGGTAACGCAGTGGACTGGTGATGTCCTCCCGCTTCGGGGTCTCCTTTTCCTTATCCCTTTCTTTATCCTTTTCCCTTGCCCTGTCGTCCGTGGTCATGGTCGGACTTAATTACTTGAACATTTGTGCTTGCTCTGCAGATTAATTTATATTGGAATTGCACTTGTTATTACTATTGTCCTCAGTGCTGAGTGGTGGACATCGAAGGAAGTTTCGAGAGCTCCAGCTAGTGGGGATTCCCCTAATGCACTTGTTTGGTGTGTGAGGTCAGGCTTGATTTGCGGCTATTGTGGTTTTTAATTTGGTTTGAAATTGAATCTATGTTGTATCGTTTTATTAAGCGTTTTTCTTCAGGAGTTGTGATCTGATTTATGGCCTTCAAGGTTTTTATTCTTTTGGCTTTCACTTGAATTTGAAGAAATTATATTTTTTTTGTTAGACGTTATTATTGAAATCAAGATAAAATTAATGGATTCAACGTTGCTAAGTTTTTATATATTTGTAAGTCCTTGTAGAATATAAATCTGGTTTACTGCACTTTTTGGGTTCTGAAAAATGTTTCGTTGGTTTTGTTTTTAAATTATTTTCTCATCTCAATTGTTTTTAACTTAATTTTTATAACACTTTCAATTCATATATCATTATTGTTGATATCCTGTAACGTTGATATGCCTTTGTTACTTTAATTGTAAGTGTAATTGATATTTTTGTTGTCACTTTTAAGTTAATTTGTTAAAATCTCCAGCAATAGGGGTAATACGATCTTCAATAAACTCCAATACTTTTACTTTTTCAAATTATCTTCCAAAATATATATTTTATTTCCTTAAATGGTTTTTTTTTGTTATTTTCGCCTCTATAAACTCTCGAATAAAACCAGCAGCCTTATTGCAATCAATGCCTGACAGTTATAATTCTTTTCTGCCAGATTCTTCCACAAAGCATTATTGAGTTATGTCACAAATTGAATTGCCACTACCACTGATTTTCTAGCCAAGTTAACTTGATTTTTGGTTAGAGCACTGGGGCTAGAGAAAGCCACTGTTTTATCCAGTGAGGACCGCTCACGAGTAGCCGCTGAAAGACTGAAATCTCGGGCCCAGTTATCCCGCTTTTATAGCCAACCGGCAGCAGCTTCGTGTCGGGTCCTTTCAGCAGGACATGCTTCGTGAATTGCGTTCAATTCGGCAGTCAATTTATGTTTCAATTTGAACTGCTTTGAAATGGACTTCTAATTTGCAAGAAAACTTGTAGCGCTCTCTGTCATGAGGGTATTAATAAACCAACTGGCAGCTTGATTAATTTTAGTTCTAATAACTAATAGGTATGTCCTTCTTAAATAATCTTTTGCTTATGCTGCAGCCTTTACAGAATCCTATACATATTTCATAGATACATTCAATATAATTTTGGGGTTTTGCCCTTCTTAAATGTATTAATAATTAATATATAAGGAATGGCTTTATATTCTGACCGACTACTACGCTTCTCGAAACTTCTTGAAACTCGTTTGTGGCCAGGATTGATTCGAAAAGCATTTATCACAGTTTTTGTCCAGGGACCTGGGCTCATCATTTTTCATCACTTTGGGGAATTACATATGTCCCGGTGACGTACCTGCATTTCACCCACCTCCATAAAAGCCTGGATCGACTCACCCGCAATATCCTGAAGGGGCTGTCACGCAAAAGACAGACCTCCGCCGGCGGCTCCGCGGGCAGGATGGCCTCCAGCGGAGTGTCCGCATCATCGCCATCGATTTCTATGCGCTTGGGACCCGCACTGCGCTCGATTATCATGGAGAATATCCAATACTGCAAATAAGTATCAGTCATGTTCAATTACGATATATTTTTAAATTAAAATTACGTTAAAGTCCATATATCAAATGCCTGTATTGGATCAATGGTTAAATTACAATAAACGTGAAACTTGAAAAATAAGTTCAAAGTGCATTGCATTTATAAGAACTCGAGAGTTCTAGAAGCATAAAGGTAAGAACATATTATTGTAACCCTAGGTTTAATGTTTTTAAAGGATCCTAGCTACCCTCAAACTGACTCTATTTGCTCACCATAAAAAGACCCCATAAAATGCCCGATATTTGCCCAACACTCACCTTGCTGTTCCGGTTGTTGCTGCCGCTGCTGTTGCTCCTGGGCTTGGGAATGAGCTTCGGCTGGGCCTCCATCAGGTCCGGCGGCGACAGGGCACCGCACTGGCCACTGTAGACTCCGTTGTACAGCTTGGGCATCGTGGGAGGACGACTGGATCCGTTGCTGCTCCGGCTCCTGCTGCTGCTGCTGCTGCTCGTCTGCCGTGCGTCCGTAGCGGCTGCTGTGATCGTGAAGGGCCGCTGGTCGCGACTGTACATGGCGGCGGTTAGTATATTCGGTATTTCGCAACTTATCTCAAATTATTGTAATCGGGGGCTAATTAGATATTGATTGGCCTAAACGGTTTTGCGGACGCGTAAGCCGACAGCAAGCCAATTTAGATAACACCGCTTGACAGTCACATGATACACCGGAGATAAGGATAAGCACCGAGGAGCACGATTTCCCGGGGACGGTGACTGTGCCGCGCCGCAACTGAACCCTGACTGCAACTAGGGCTAAATGTGAGGTAACCCTTCGACAATTACAGAATATATATGTATATTTAGACAAATGAGAATGCTATGTATATCCATGTGCTTAAGTGTGCGTAAGCTACCGAGTCAATGGCCGTTTGTCATCCTTCCATTTATGGTAGCCGTTGCCCGAGGGAATCCGCGCCGCGGCCCATTAAATGGAAGTGTCTAATTAATGGCTTGTTTATTTTCGCCAGTCACCCAGGACAAATTTGCATACCGCCAAGCCTTCTGGATTCCTGTTGACAAATCCAGACCTATTCCCCGAAATGCAGCCTCATTTGTAACAGAAATTTGTAGGCGTATTTTCGCTTTTGAATGAAATAACTGAGATATTATAGTTGTACGCTCTAAAATATATGGTTTAAACAGTTCTTGCTGATTTAAATGCCCTTTAAAGAATGCGCAAAAGTAAGCAAAGTTATATTTCATTATCCTTTCTTTGCTGTTCGGTAATGAATAATTGTACAGCCTACATTCAGGAGTTTGGTTAAGAATTTCCTGATTTATTTTATTTTTAAAGCCCGAAAAACTTGCTTCTACAATATAATTTGTAAAATATTAAACTTAGGTTACACTTTTCAAACTTTTTCCTACGCCTAAACCTTTGCTTTTTATCCTCGACTTACTCTATTTCCTCCAGCCTCATTTTGAACCGATTCCTCCTAGACTTGAATGCGAACTGCAACTTGTGTTAAGTTCCCAGGAAATTCCTAGCTGGCTTAGAATGTCCTAATTTAATTACAAAGATATCCATCACGATTTGGGCCTCGATTTCGCACTGCCAGTTCAGTTCAGGGACTAATGAAATGAAAGGCTATTCCCCCAAGGTGAGACACTGCCGAAGTGGCTCTGATTATTTCAACGCGCAGGTGGATGAGTTGACGAAATTTGAGGCATTCGATTAGTGTAAGTGGTGCCCAGCTGGTGGGCAAATATTATAGCAGACATCGGCCGACCATTGGGGCAAATAAATCCATTAATTGAGAGTTCATTTTACGGGGTTATAATGCATCCCTTATTTCTGGTATCCCAGGAAAGTGTGAAAATTTAAATGAAGCCCAGAAAGAGTTATTTTCCAAATTTTCCAAATAACAAGGTCCCCATTAAACAAAATTAAGAATCATAACTACCTACTTAAATTGATTTGTAAGCCAATTTGAAGTTTAACAAGAAAGGAAGCTAACTTCGGCATGCCGAAGTTTAAATACCCTTGCAGTAAGTAAGAAGAAGAAGAAAATTCTTCTGACTTTTTCGTTTTCTCGGGTACTGACATAAGGTAAATGTTGCG
>VNJV01006740.1:0-43793 GCA_008042635.1 Drosophila nikananu
TATTCTTTCTTGTTTTATAATTGAATTGTACGGCAGCTGGCTGGAGGCCCTTTGTTTACACTTGAAACTACTCGTATTTGCACACAGCTTGGCTCGGTGTTCGCTGCCGCTTCCCCTATTTGCCACACTCCCTTTGCTCCCTGTGTCTGTTTCATGCGGAAAAATCTAATTACTTGGCTGCTATTTAACTAACTCCGGGTAGCAGCAGCAGCAGCAGCAGCAGCAGCTTCAGCATCAGCACTCAGACAGCTTACCGTACGTGTGTATTTTGTTTGTTTTTATTGCCAGGCGTGGCGAACGTGGCGTATGCGTAATATAGCGCGCGACTGGCCTACGTGGCGCAAGGATTCTCTCCCCGGTGATACATTAAGTGCTTATAATTGGAACGAATGCGCCAAAGTAACTTATGATGTTTACACATGACTTACAAATTGTTAACGTCGTTCGGTTTTTAGCATCCCTCTCCCAAATGCAACTGACACGAACTCGCCCCCATATCAGATCTGCGGTGCTGTTAATGGCCATGGTTCCGAACTGCTGCCACGGGCAGAATTTGCCTTGGCGCGGCTTACCTCACCATATTTGTCATGCACTTGAGCACGTCGCCATTTGTGGCAGGCAGGGCGAGGGTGGCCCTTGGGTGGCCGAAGGAGGAGCCACCCAATCCCTTCAGCCGCAGCTGTGACTATCCGGTGCAACAAGCGAGGCTTAGTGGGGACTCAAATGATAATCTCGATATGGCAAAGAAAAGCTAGTACTAAGCATAAAAGCAAACTACTTTCAATATTTGCAAATTTGATTTCATAACCAGGAATGAGAGGAGATTAAAGGGATATTTAGTATATAAATTAATACAAAAGAAACTGTTGATGCTGACAGGGTTTTCTGCGAAATCGGTTTAATTAATGCTTACTTATTTACATTTTGTTGTTTATTATTTTATTGTGAAATGTATTGTTATGTCATTAATTAATATAATTTCCCAGATATACACTTTGCTTTCATAATATTGAACACAGAATACAAAGTAGGAAGACTACTAGAAATTTCCTTAGAGTTTAACTTGCAAAATTACACTGCCTTGAAATTGTCTTTTCTCCAGAAAAGCTCACTGGCATGAAGGCTATTATTAAGGAATATTCATAGTGCCAATTAGTAGGGCTTAGTGATGCTGCCCGGCGCGAGGAATTAAAAATTCATGGAGGCCAATTATTAAGTATACGCAGGGTGTGACATTTGGTTTGTAAGCGCCAGCAGGAAATCTGGAAACTCTGGGGGCGGAGTTTCCCAGTAATATATCAAAACATTTTTAGGCCAAATTTAAATTAATTATAGGAGAGTCTCGCGCACGCTTCTTTTCTGGTTGCCAGGGCAACTCGCATCAGCTTCGAGCTGGAAAATTAATTACATGCAATACCAACAAAGTCCTCGACTGATGGAGAGTTGCCTGCTGTTTCTGCCCCAAAATCAACACTCAAAGTAAACTTTGACAAGCAAGATTGGGGGTAAGAGGAGAGGTGGCAGGAGTAGAGAAAATAGGAAAAAACGCGCTGGGAAAATACTCGCGATGCCCGGGGAAGGGACAACGGCATTGCGTTAGGTAAAAGTTGTCAAGTGTTCTGTTTACTTAACTTTTATCAACATTAGAAATCAATTAATTTCGCTTTTCTGCCAAAAAGGAAATCAATAAAAAATTACATCTCTTCCGTTCGGGACCTTTTTTATTGTTGTTTCTCCAAATTATTTCAGCTTGAATAAGTTTCAGAGTCAATGAATAATTTACAAGCCTATGCCAGTCAGTCAGTGTGTTCGAGTTTTTATTAGTTCGCCATTTGATTTTGTTTTGCCGGAAAAGTTTTCGTTTAAATAAGTTTAAATTGGAGTGTACACTCGAGTATAAATTGTAAATGAGTTATATATATTTGTAGATTGGAATTACCATCAATTCATTGACGCAAATTGATTCAATTGATAGACTTCAATCTGTGGCCAACAGCAGGGTTTTTATCCAATTTTCACGGCTTTGTAGTCAATTAATTTGGATACAAAAAATACATTTAGGTTTTCAACATTGTTAAATGAATAAAAACAAATGAATTTGCTCAGCATCTAAGCTTACCCAAAATGTATGCGTTTTTCTGCGTATTCCCAATGGTAATCCAAACTGGCCGCTTTTTTATGCCATGCATTTAATCAGAGATTTTATTTATCACACACAATGACACTGTCGCACACGGGGACACTGATATTTATGTAAACATAAAATAGCAAACATTTTTTGTTGGCCTTAAATGTTTTCAAAGGCCAAAATTATGTAAGCATTATTTTGTTGTATATTTTATGATGAGTTTAATTTATATATCGCTATTATTTTAATGCATGCTCAATTAAGTGGCGCCAGCACAGACACATTCACGGAAATATGCGGTTTCAAATACACTCACACAGAAATACACAAATGGAATGGGTAATTTGAAGCACTTTAATGCATTTATGTCATCGATTTATTGCCGTTTGCCGTTTAAAAGTTTGCCATTTGCCATTTATTGTATATTATATGCATTTTGCTATTTTGTTGTCAATTCGGTTTTCTATGCTTCTTGATCAGATAGCAATTTTTTTTTATTAAAATGGATTTAGGCCAAAAAAGGGTTAATATGTTCTTCACTGATTTAATAAGCATATGCTTTGACTATTGTGATTTATCTAATTTTGATTAATTTAAATCAGTTGTTCGGCATTCCCTGCGAATTATAAAATATGCACAGGTCTATTTCACTTTTTTTGATCGGTTTTGTTTGCTCACTTTTATATATTTTGATTTATATTTGCAATTTTTGTGGAGATATTTCGTTTGGTTTTTATGTCATTTGATTATTCAGTTCAATCTTTCATGAAATGGAATTTTTTGTGGTCATTTGTATGATTATTTATTGTATTCCCTTTGTGCACGCTTCCAGTATTTGAGTTTATTAATTAAATATTATTCCAGTTACTTTTCTCCTTTGTGGGATTGATAAATATGTTTTAATTCGCTTTTTGAATTTATGTTAATGAGTTATGCTCCTTGTTTTAATTTACTTTTAATTTGGTTCAAGTTTTTTGTAATGAAACTTTATTTAAATTTTGATTTATTTGCGAATTTGATTTATTTGTATTGTTAAGAAGTTTAAAAAGCGTTAAAATATTGATTTTGTTATAATTATTCGCCACACCTTTGGCCAGGCTTGGCGCAATGCTAATTAGCAGCTGGCCCTGCCACCTTGGGGATATTTATCTTTATACCTTCAAAAAATGCTGGCAACAAGTCAAGCACTAAACAAACACTTGGCCAATTTGTTTTGGATCCTTTTTGGCCCCAATTTGATTTGATTTCGACTGACAGGTTTGTCAATTATGGACACTCGACTTAGCACCAATTGCGGGAAAAACAAACAGAAAATGTGCCGGTAAATCACGCCGATTTCACGCGACTTTCTGCGAAGGATAACGCTTGGCAGGACGTAGCCCCAGTGTCGAGGATAATGGAGTGTTGTGCACGGTAACAGCAACGCTGCTTGACTGACGCTGGGATGCTGGGACGGCGTTTCTTGGTCAATGTTAACAGTCAAAAGCCGAAGTTCGAATTGTTTGTGGATCCTGTGGAGAAGTGCGCATGCTCCTGGCTGGCACTCTCGCTCACTCTCTCTTCGAATTCGGGACTCTGACTCGGCTGACACACTTTTCGGTTTCACATTGCTGTAGGTTAGGGCCTCGTCTTAAAGCGAATCGAAGGCATTACTTAATATGCCGGGCACCTTTTGCCAGCACTCATTTCATGCTTCTAACCCCGGGTCTGGACCTAGCATGGCATAAATGATTTATATGGTGTTGCCCAAGTTTTCATTCATCTTTAATTCGAGCCAGAGCCAAGAGCCAAAGCCCGCTTTAACCCTGCATGCACACACGTCTCGCCACATTAAACTGCAGGTCAGTGTGATTTGTCCATTTGTCTGGCCCTCGCCCTAGCCCTGGCTCAGAGGGATAGGGTTTCCTTCGGACAGCAGCAAATTCATTTATGTTAATTTCGCTCGGTTAGACTTCTTGGCCGCAAAAACCAGTGTCGTGTCGGTTGGCAGACACATTAACCATGGCCCCTGTTTGCCTGCTTTATATACTTCGGCCTGTCAACACACAACATTGCGTATGCGTTATTTTAATGAGGTTTTTCGTGCGCCCAGAGGATTAGTTTTATGATTGGGCATATTAGTCAGGACCCTCTGACAGTCTGCCGTGTGCTTAATTATGCGTACTACGTACGTATTTCTCTTCAGCATAAAATATTTACCAGTGACAATTGAGCTGAGGAGAAGTCATCAAGTTGGGTGAAGGCGTTAAGTTGAAAAGCAAATAAAGGTAGGTTCTTTCAGAAAAGGGATTTAAGTTTACTAAGAATTATTAAATAATAAACCTAAGTTTCAACCCTTTTACGCTTCAGGTAATTGTACAAAAATTTTTTTTCAATCATGTTTTTCTTGGAAATCTTTGAAAATAAAAAGTCTGAATCAAAATTTTCTTGTGAACTTAGAACGTGTTTTTATAAGAAAATTTTTTTCACAAGAAAATCAATCTATTTTTACCTACTTCATGGAAATAAAATAAGCTGCAGGCTATTTTTTTCTAACATTCAAATATTCTCTCTGCTGTTCAAGAAAACTCCCCCTTTGAAGCTATGCCTTAGCACTGACTCAAAAGCCCCCAAACCATATATGAGGCTCGTGTGTATTTCCCCATTCTGAGTGAGAAGTGCCAAAGCCAAATCCATTCTGATCCACTTCGCATTCCATACAATAGAACACAATCAGGCCGGCAGCACTCTGTCGAAATGCGCATTCATAACTCAAAATGGCAAACTAATTTACGCCAGACTTATTATCTCTCCGGTGGCAACATGTTGCCTAGAGTGGTCCACCCCGAGGACCTCTTGCTGCTCTCGCAGGACTGCCGCGGCCACTTGGGCGCAGGCACAACGATTATAGGTAACAGTGCTGCGAGCTTGGGCATTCTATGATTTTACCCACATTTTAGGTAATTCTTAAATATTCTTTAGTTGCAGTTTTTATAGATATTAAATTTATAATATGAATTATAGAAAAACCTTTGTGTTAATAATAATACGAATTTATTTTGTTATGATATATTCGTGGAGTTTTTGAAACTTTTACAAATAATTCCAGTTTGCATTATATTTTTTTAGGTAAAAATATATTGCATTACAACAACAGTTTGCGAATTTGTGAATAATTTTTTTGAATTATTTATTTATTATTTACTATACCTTAAATTAAATACCTCATTGGCAACACTGACAGCTGCCTTCCCCTAAACGTGACGTACGAGCTGGGGTGCTGAGAGCTTAGGGGCTGGGTTTGGCATACCAGAAAAGCACGTGTGCGCCAAATGCTTTCACCTCGCGATGAACAGACACTCACAAAGGCGGGCAGACATTCGACACCGGGACAGACTCAGACACAGATATAAACACAGACACTGGCACTGGCACAGGTAGAGCAAAAACACAGACAAAGCATAAATATGGCTATGTTGCTGTGTCACTTCATATTTTTTCACATTATGTAATTGTGTCTGTGGGAGAAGAATATGCGAAACTTAACAGAAAACCGGTGGTTAAATGCTCTTACAAATGTGAAAAGAAGCATTTATTGTATTTAAGAGAGAGAGGGAAAGAAAGAACGTCCAAAAGCTCCTTTTCGGAGCGATAATAGTTATATACTTTATACATTTAAAATAATAATATTAAGGAAACTACCGATCTTATCACTTTGCAATTTTTGTTTTGGTTATTATTTATTATTATTTATGAAATTTGATAGCTTAATATATTAACCTATATCTGTAGCTCTATCTAAGGCTGTAATTACTCAAAGACAAGATTAGTTAAGCAATAAAATATCTAATTTATTTATTGACCTATTTCTATAGTTGTAAGATATATAAATATCCTAATTAAGAAATTGTTCTGATTAGTCGTATTTTGCAGTTTATCAGAAATTAATATAAACTTTCAGCTATTTAGCATTACATCAAATATAAATTCCAACTTTCACTTATTTAATATTTTGTTTAATAAAAATCCTTAACTCCTTCGTCTTACCATTGCATTCCTCTCTAGTTAAAATTCAGCTTTCTTGGGCTATTTAAAGCCTGGTCTCAAAATGGTTGCAGTCAGAAATCGCACTCACCTGTCCCGCTGCCATGTGTCGTGCAGGGGTTTTGTCATTTTAGCGCCACAGACGCTCCACTGGGGCGAACTCGAATAAAGTAGATAAAGCCGTCGCGGAACCAATCCCCCTAGCCGACTCCTCCTCCTGCTCCTAGCTTTATTTACACTTGAGCGAATTGTTGCGCATTTGCGACGTGGACTCTTGCAGAGTCCTGGAGCCACGCAAATGAGTGCTTTGGGGACCTGAGCCATGATGGGCACGTTGCCCCTGTCGGGATACAAAACAACAGGAGCAGAAAAAACAGCAACTGGAGCCAGTCTTGGCTAGGTACCAACATCTGGCCCTGGAAGCTGTTGCAAATGAGCTGCCGTTTGATTTTCAATGGCATCTGTCTGCCGCTTAGTCGGTGACATGTCGCGTGATTTGAATTGAAGATGCCAACGCAAATGTGCATTAATTTGTCAGGCCTTTGGCAAATGTGCATACTAAACATGTCTGCGATGGTATTCAAATGCGTGAATAATGCGGGATTGAGAGGGGAATCGTGTTTCTCCATTGATTGCAGTTGTAATTTAAGCTCATGACACATGAGATCCCTCAAAAGGATTGAAGACAGTTCCGAAATGAGAAGTTAGCTTCAGTAACCAGAAAAATCAGACACCAATCAAGGGACTTCTGTGGAAAATGTTGCAGAGAACTAAGAAATTTTCAATGAAATTCTTATTATAGTTCTTATTTTAATTAAAACAAGAAAGGAAGCTAACTTCGGCAAGCCGAAGCTTGTATACCCTTGCAGCATACGATTGGAGCATTATAATTTAATACAATTTGATCAAATTAAAAGAAAAACTAACAGAAATTTTATAGAAATTTTCAAGGAAAAGTTGTTGGCCAAATTAAACCTTAAAAATATAATAACTAAGCTAAAAATACATTAATTTCAAATCGGAAAACTGTTTTGGGTTAGTTTTTACAAGGCCAACCAAACTGCATACTGAATTTCTATTTATTTTAAATTTCATTTTTTTGCAAATTTTTATTTTACTATTTTAACAATTTAACAATAAAAATTTGGAAAAAAATTTTAAATTTTTTTATTCCACCAAACATGACTAGATCGACTCGCCTGTTGATGCTGATCAAGAATATATATGATTTATACGGTCGGAAATGACTCCTTCACTGTGTTCTGTGCTTCTGACTGAAAATAAAATACCCCGAAAACTGTATTAAATATTAAATATTTATCCTCCATAATTGTTGGTAAATTAAAGTTTAAAAATGTAATAACTATGCTAAAAATAAATTAATTTGAATTCGGAAAACTGTCCTGTGCTAGTTTTTCCTAGTTTAACAAATCAGCATATTAAATTCAAGATTTTAAAAATCTTTTTTTTTTTTTAATTTTTCACAATTTTTATGATGGAACCCCTTATAAAATTTGAAAAAATTAAGAAATATTTAAAATGCTTCGGACACAGCTAGATCGAATCTCCTGTTGATGCTGATCAAGAATATATATGATTTATGGGGTCGGAAATGACTCCTTCACTGTGTTCTGTGCTTCTGACTGAAAATAAAATACCCCGAAAGCAGTATAAAAATTTAAATATTTAATACCCTGCAAGGGTATAATAATATGTTTATTTTTACAGTAGTAGTAAGTAGAAAGTCGTTTACATCTCCTCAGAACTTAGGGAAAAAAAACAAACCGCTATATTTAATAATAATACTTTCCCTCCAGAAACCTGCTTTTAGCCAAACCCCAATGAGAGCCCCATGAAAGGCTTATCAAGAATTATATTCCTCACAAAACAATGTAAATTCAATATCCATTTTCCGCTAATTAAAACCGCACAAAAGCTCCCTATTATTTCAAGTACGTGGAATATGTATTTTTTTTGTCTCATTAAACAAAAAACCCTAAGCTTAAGTATTTTTTGCGTTTCGTAGGCGGCTTACTACCGCATGTCATTATCAGTGGCATTGTGTACTTAAAATGTGAGTTTATGACCTGTAAAAGTGCTATCATGTTTCCCTCTTCCCCCGTTATCTAATTTTTATTTTCAATTTTTGCTTTGCCCTCCTTTAATTCGGCAAATTTCCCCTGTGCACTTTGCCAGGCAATAAAAATATTTTAATGCAACATTTTTCTTTCCCTCTGGCCGAATACGCCCATTATAGGGGTGCCCATTAAAAGGGCTAGAAAATACATGAAATGAAAAAAAAGAACGAACAAAAAACCCACACAATATATCAAAAAGGTACGAAGCTGGCCAAAACATCTCTAATTTTAGGGAATTTTCTGCTGCTGAAGTTTTCAGGTTTTGACCAGGCAAAACGAAAATGGTAGAACGTGAACGTGGCCATAAACTAATTGAATATTTTGGGGCATTATCTATGCCATTTATTGTTTGAGTTTCGCCTGGCTGGGTTTCATTTGCAGCTGTGCTCCCTGCTCCCCGGTCAGGAGAGTGAGAAGGTCCAGGAAAGGACGGGATGGCCCTAACGAAATCAGCGCTGGCTCCTGATTTTATTTATTTATTTATTCGCCGGCTGCCTCTTTTTACTACTTCTGGCTTCCCCCCCGCTTTAGTTCCCTTCCCTGCCGTCTCGGGCTGCTGGTAATCTGTTTGTGTTTTGTTATTTCTCGTGTATAATTTTTTCCGGCACACATTTGTAACGCCCCCCCCCAGGTCCGCCTCCTGTAATACGATACCACCCAATTTCTTTATATATATTTTTTTTTGGTCTTTGATTCCCCAACGCTTTCATCTATTATGCTTTCATCATCTGTTAAAGGGAATATACTTACCTTGGTCCTGTTTTATAGGCCATCTCCTAGGGACTTTTATTTTTATGCTCTATTTAATGTAATTCTGATTTTATTAGAGTGCTTACGATGGCAACTTCGGGATAAAACACTGTATTTAATGATTAAGAAATCTCATTTTTAAATTTTGATCTCAAGTTTATCGAACTAAACCCTAAAAAGTAAAAAAAAACCATTGAAATGTAAACAAGAAATCATTTAAAGCGTTCGCCATTTGCAATGCCAAAAAACGTGGCCAAATGACACTGCAAAAGGGCTCAAAGCTTCTGGACACGCGGAGATAGGGACAAATGCGGCTGCAACATTGCGCGGAATGATAAAAATGGCAAAGGCTGCCCGTTTCGGGCCAACACAGTGGCAGTGGCAATGCAAAGGCCAACAAAAAAATTGGCCAAAAGAAAGGCACAAAAATCACGGACCAACGACAGAAGGAGCAAGCAAGTATCGTTCCAGGGCAAGTTACCCAAAAAAATTGTACTGCAAAAATTGCATTTAAGGTATGCAATAAAATGCCATGCATACATTTTGGCCCTGCTACACTTTTTCCCATCGACTCGGCGAACAAAGGCCTGGCCAAAGGACGAGAGGAAAAAGTCCATTGAGGCACAAAATAAGATTATTAACATTGTTAAAGCGAACGAGAGCAGGAAGCTGGCGGATAGCAGAGCCTGGGACAGGGACAGGGTGTGGCTACTGATGATTGGCTTTCGCCAACAGGACAATCGAGCGGATGCCTCTTTTTACCAGCTTTTTACCATCGTTGTGCTCCTGTTATTCTGTCCCCTCTCTGCTGAGGATGAGGCTGAGTCTAATGCGGAAACTGTAAACTACAAAAAATTTATTTAAGGAAGCTTTCAACAGCCGCAGCAAGGAAAAGAACAACAACTGGGCAGACACTGCTCTAGTGGCGGAGTAAAAATAGAAAATAGCAAAAATTATAAGAAAACCATTTTGGGGCTTAGCCCTGAGGGTGGCCAAAAACTAGTTATTATTAAAAGTCAACGCTTAAGAAGCAACAAATATTTCTGCCCTTTAAATACAATTGAGGGATTTTCACTAAGATTGGAAGTAATATTTTATTAGAAAATATTTTCCATTACTTTGTTTTGTGAATGGTAGTAGGAAACTATTCTGAGTTGGTCTAGAAGCAATTTAAGGCAGAGAATATTATTATAATAATGCACTAATCTACTCTAAATCACCTTAGTTTGTGGACAATTGCAGAATATTTTAAAGTCAATAAATGAAGGTTTTCTAATAAATAAACTCCAATTAACAAAAAAATACACTAGGTTAGAGTACAACGTTTCGTCTGTGCCTCAATTTCATTGCGAAGAGTGCGGCTGCAAAATGGCAAACTAACAACATTTTGGGGCAACACCCAGAGTTGACTTTTGGTCTATGGGTTGGGACTGAGTCTGGGTCTGGGTCCTGGTCCTGGTCCTGGTCTTGGCCTGAGCCGGAGCAACTGATAACTTCCGGCCTGCAACAACATCATAAACAGCCACTTGGCACAATGAAATGGCTTTCTCCCCGGCTACCCGGTTCCTACTCCTTGCTGCCTTCTTGCTTGCCTGCTCCTTGCCAGGGAGACTCCAAAGGATTCCTATGCAAAAGCTGCCAAGATGATGGATGGAGGAGCAGGAGGCTTGCACTGGCCAGTGTTCTGATGAAGCCTCGTTCGCCACTCTTTTTGCGTCCATAAATCCTGAGTGGGAGCAGGGCGAAAGACATATGTCTAAGTGGTATCATCTTTGTGCATGTACCTTTAAATCTTCGGGTTTTACGCTCAATATGCTAGAGCTGCTGTGCCCCCCCACAATTTCCATTGTCAGGGCCCTGACTGGGGTTCATTTGTTAGTGTCGGCGGTGCTGCACTTGGCTGCGGCTTCCCCGTACTTAGGGTAAGTCCTACATATTCTTTTACCAGGACTTGTGACACACACACATCGTACATACTCTCATCCGGTTCGGGGGGCCCACATCATCTGTTGGGCTAAGCCCACAATGACCCAGTGATTTAGCCAACTTGCAGAGGCCGCTTAATTATTTTAGACCATTAGTTTTAATCCCATCATCATTGAGGGGTTTGGTAGAAGAATATTGATTGTAAAAGGAGCTTACGGCTTATCCAACTCGATTGTGGGCCAAAAACATTCAAGTTTAAAGTTTGCTGAACACCTAAGGAAATTCCTGAAATTCTTCTCAGCTTCATATTTGTTCTCTGCAAAGTGAGAGTGTTTATTTTGAGCCATCTTAAATTTACAATTTCGCAAGAGTAGCAAAAAGAGACTATGAGATTTTCTGCTTTGACTGAACTCCTTGGCTTTAAGTTCTTTGACTCCTTTGAGTCCTTTGAGCTCTCCTTTGCCTTTGCTCTGGTTCATGTATCCAATTTAAAACCGAATGTATCTGCTGGTTACACATCGAAATCCAATTAATGTAAATAAATAAAAGATAGCCAGAAAAGAGGAAAATAAAGCAAGCATGTGAGTGCGTGGTTTCTTTTATTTAAAATTTGTTGTTGATGTCAAAGGAGGAAAGGGAGGACCATGTGTGCCCTCAACGCAATTAACGTTGCTTTTGTCGGAGGAATTTTCCCCCCATTTTCCCGCTTATTTTGCTCCCCGTTTCCCCCTTATCTCTTCTGGTGAGCGCTAATGCTCCGGCCAAGTAAAACACGTTAATCTGTTGCAATGTGGCCAACACGGAGCACACACTAATACAATTTGCTTGGCCATTTCAGTCGGTCCCTTTTCTAGCATCTTTGTTATATTTTCTCGCTTTTTCTGCTCCTTTTTTTCTTGCGTGCTCCGCTTTTCTTTTGCACATTTGACAGGACGAATGGCAGCGGAAAACGGCAGCCGTTAAGCAGTTTCGCCTCGTTTTTCATTGCAGCACAAGATTTGTTTGTTTCCCTACCTCAAACGCGGTACGAGAATGTTTGCTCGAGTTTGCTGAGGAAAAGAAACGGTTCCATTCCGGTGTTTGCTATGCCAAGAAGTCTATGCATATGTGGGCGGAAAGTTGATTTCTTCGAGTATCCTGAATTCGCATGCAGAGGGTAGTTTATTTGACAGAGAGATGAGACAGAGAAGTTCTTAAGACCTTTCTTTTTCCGGCTTATAAGGTTATTGAAAAAATAGGTAATTTTAGACCCTATATATAAAATATGAAATATTATGATGTAAAATGCAATCCGGAAAATTTCTTTAAAGCGGTTGTTGTTAAATCATACAGGTGAGTTTCGTTTTTGTGGGAAATTCAACAAGATCTAATTCTTTTTTAATGAAATGTACATTAAAACTTCAAAACTTTGAAATTTATATTAATAATAATAATAATAATACAAATCCATTTTTTATGAACATATAAATCTGCCTTAAAATGCATTTTTTCCTTAAGTGAAGTACATTTAATTCTATGTTAGGATAAAATGTTATCTTACGGTTTAATTTACTACATTTCTACCAACTGTTTGTAGGGCATTCTCTCTACGTTCAATTGCCTTAATTTTCCGCCATTTTCCCAGATACATATTTGTTTTCATGTTTTGTGCGCTTTTCCCCAACTGGCGGCAAGTGAAATTGCTAACGGAATTAGCGCACCAACAGCCATGCAACGTTGCTCCTGGTTCCTGTTTCTCCTCCGCATCCAGGCGGCTGCTTCTGCTCCTGTTTCTGTTTCTGTTTCTGTTTCTCTGTCGGATCCTGATTCAGATTCAGTTCCCGATTCCACTTCAGCTGGAGTTTGTTGTCTCTGTTTGGTCTCCAGGAGTTGTTGCCATCGCCATCCTTCTGGCTTTTTTCCCTTATTCCTGCGTTGTTTATTTCAGGTTGGTCGCGGCGGCTATTCCTTACAATTTCATTTGGCTGCCCAGCAATATTTTATCTGGGTTTCTTTTTTCTTTTTTCGCAGAATCCTCTCTCTCGATCCTTGGCGGTGCTTTAAAGTCCTCATGCATATTTAAATGTTATGTGGCCATTGGCCAATGTGCTTTTCTAAGGGCCCCGGCGATATGTGCAGATGGCATAATTGATTAGATGTGAAGTGCTTATAAGCGATGTGGCGGATATTGGGGGAGGGGGCCCGGAAAAGCCGCGGCAATTGTTAAGGACTATGTTGGATTAAAAGCCGCTCGAAACAGCAGCAGCAGCTGAGTTTTGAGGATTTCTCACTGTCTGTCGGGCTGAGTGGTCTTTAGCGAAGACAGCTTCCGCAAATGGTATTTTTCGTGATGCCCTGGTCTCTCAGTAAAAGTATATTGTATATTTCATATTTGGTTTGTAGGACACTTGAAATATATGGAAAATATATTTTTGTGATATTTTTATATTGATAGCAAAGCTCTGTTTAATTTTAAATGTATGCTTATTGGTTTACTATTGCCAATTCTATGTTTATTTCATAACTATTACTATTCAACCAATTCTCCTATTTAATAAGTTAGTTCTTAGCTTACAACCTTTTGCTAGCTCTGTATAATAACTAAATAAATAAATATTACAATTAAAATAAAAGCTAATTCATCATATATTTGTATATATATTTAATTCATATTATACTCTTCTTTTTTAATTTCTTACACTTGAATAACTAAAGTATTGGGTGCAATTTAGTCCACTCTTTCTTGTTTTTGTTTTGTGGTACTTTTACTTATTTTTCCAGTTTGCTTTGCGTTTGCATCACATCCCGCGAACTGTTTGTCATTTTGCAGTGGCTTGACACAAGGACAGCGACACCAAGGACATCCGAAATGGTTTTCCAAGCACACAGGCCTCTCGCCCCAAACCGTATGAGCCACCAAGTGAACGACAGGATAGCGGCATGGAGTTGAGTCCTGGCCGGAGATCCTTTGTCGGTTGGGGAGCCGGGGTTCTGGTCCAGCTTTAGTTTGGAGCCGAGCTGCTTGTTATGCACGCGCGCTGATGAAAGACGGGTTCCATTTTTTTTTCCCGATGTTTTTGGCTTACAACAATGTGGGTTTGCAGTTTTTGTTGGCAATCAAAAGCATGTTTGGCCAGCAGCTGGCATGCGCCATTCATTCATTGTACTGTACCGCCGCTGGAGGACAACAAGCGACGCGACGCGACGGACAGCAAACCGACTGCAATCATTTTTATTAATTTTACCCAAAAGGGAATTTATGTAGCTGTGGGCCTGTCCTTTCGGTCATTAGTTATGTGGCCAACGTGGGCAGGAGAGCTCATAAAAGTCCTGCCTGCCGAGGCGTGCTGTACACATACATATATGCAGATCGCTGTCCGCCTCTAATTGGATATTTTAATTACATGGAGCAATAAACGGAGTCGAAGAGCTCAACAAAATGACCAAATAATAAGTCCACGAAATACGCATAGGGAAGTAGAGAAGAGCTGCTTGAAATCTACCATAGTTCCAGGGCACTGAGAGAAATAATTAGAGGAGCTGTAGGGATACGGTAGCTGTTATATAGAGAAATATTATTATAGACTTCTTAAGTAACATTAAAACGTATAACAGGAATCAAAGTAAAAGGTATTGAGGCAGCACACTTTATATGTTCTTAAAGAGAAATACACTTCTAAATTAGTTTTTTTGGTCCGAAAAATTTAACAAAATCATATCCATTATAACTCCCTTTTTAAATACTGTTTCCTCCCATTTTCAAAGTGTCCTCTTAACCCATTTCCCTCAGTGAAGTGTCCGCCACGTAATTTGTTTGCATAATAACAGTTTGCCATCATCCGCCGTTGGTGTTGCGGGCGATGGTTTCCGCTGCTGCTGCTGCTGGCTCATCTGTCTGCATATTTCAAGAGCTGCTCAGCTGCTCGAATTCACAGGACATCGGGAGTGTGGAAAGAGTGGAAAGAGGGAAAATGGCAGCCAACCGGAGGAAAGCCGAAGATTGATTGCCTTATGAATGCGAATGGATATGCATATAAAATAAAATCTAGAAGTATTATCCCAGAATATATCATGACTTGAATGTCACGCCGGGAATCTGTTTACTTGCGAATCCCATTTGTGTCAAACTTATTTCAAAATTTCCAAATACCCCTGGACAGTGAAGTGAAGACGATCCAAGTGTTGGCGTCTTGTCGTGTTCAAAATACCCCCCCAGAGGCGACAGCAAATGCACATTAAAAAGCAACAATAACAGGCTGGGCTGGACATAGGGAAAAAAAGCAAACCCGAGGAAGCATATTCTTTGTTGTTGGCCGAAAACGAAACAAAAAAAAAAACCCAAAGAACATAGTCGTTAAAACCAAATGTGCTGATTTCCTTAGTGCTTCAACGTACCTCTGCCCCGTGGTTGGGTTTTCCCCCTCGAAAATCAGACAGAAGCGATAAACTTTTTGTATGAGAATTAATTTGCGCTTTCGGCTCTTGTATTTTGTTATGCTTTTAGTCCTAATGGCCATAAGTGGGCATATTTTTTGTAGAATTGTCTTAAAGCATAATAATATATGTGTGACATTTATGTATTATTGTTTCAAAAATCAAACAAATGATAATGGTTTCTAATGATTTATTTCAGTGGCACTGCCTTTTGGGTCTTATCAGCATTTGCGCACGTTTCAGCGAGTATGTGTGCCCCTTCCACTGCATCCAGTTGATGCCCTTTCCATGTGTGTTATCGCCGTATTTGCCCGCCAAGTTGCTAAATTTATATAAAATAAAACAACGTCATTAATTACTCGTACTGAAAACTCGTATATACAAAAATCCCGACACTTACCTGTGATGGCAGGCATTATACCACCAGGCACTGGTGTAGTTAATGGCACAGTTGACCGTGGCATGCTTGTCGTTATCCCGATCCTTGGTGGTGAACTTCTGGCCCAGATGGGTGGCCATGGCATCGCCAGCGTTGCCCGAGTTGTTGCCCAAGGACTCCAGCGCGAAGCCATCCTCCTCCGATCCGATCCTGAAGTTGTCGTAGATCTGGTACCGCCGATCACCCTCGTTGTCCTCGAGCAGTACGAGCAGCTCCTGCTGCTCTGCTGTAGTTATGGCGTGCAGCTTATCCAGGCCCAGGAAGAACTCATTCTCCAGCTTGCCAAAGCCATTCTTATAGTCGTTCCAGTCGCGGTAGAAGTCCTCACTTCCATCAGTACGACGCAGGATGACAGTCCAGCCGCCACCGTGACTCAGCTGATCGCAGGCCACCACAAAGGGATGTTTACTGTACTCGGGCACCACGATCACATTGATTTCACTGTGCTGCGTGAGAACTGAAGGTTCGGCGCAACTCTTGCCATAGAGTTTCGTTTCCACGCCAGTTTTAGCCAAGCAGCTTTCCAGTTTCTGGGTCATGTCGTCCAATAGTTCACCATGTCGCTCCTGCTCCACACTGAAGACAAATATGGAAATTTATATAATTGTTATAATAGTTTAAGTTAAATCCCTACCGCACTGCAATCATCTGAGATCGTATAGATGCCGCATTGCCACAAATCGTTGATATTTCACAAACTTTTTCCGCGTAAATGAATGCCAAAAGGTTGATGACTAAGATTGAGAATAAATTAAAGCCCGACATGACTACTGAACAGATTGATTGCTTGGAGAGGAATGAGCTGAGATGCTTTTATACAGCTAAATTAACAAATAAATATTGGGATTTCCTTATCTCTCACAAGTGGATTGTCAAGTGAATGGCACTTAAGCGATTATTTCAGTGATCCCCCTACAGATTGTTTACAGAATCACAAAAAAACCCAAACAAGCACCTAAGGTGCTCATATATAAATGTATATTTTATTATATTTATATTTTGTACATAATTGATGATGTCAAGATTAGTAGAAGTGATGAGTAAGTTATTATCGTTAAAGAAAGAGCAACAATGATTCCCCTGATTCCCTAAGAAAATGATGTACAACACTTGGAAACTTTAAGCCACACTGAAGATTTTGGGGATTAGCTGAAGTCAATTATTATAGCTAATCAAAAGTTTGAGTGAAATTAATATAATATATATATGATTCCTAAGAAGGCATACAATTTACGGAAAGTCTCTTACACAATACATTTTTTAAGACTAAAACGAAATAACAATTCCTATCCAATACCCATAAATCCCCTTGAATAATGCCCCCGCACTAAACAAGACCTTCAGAGGCATATTTACGATTCACCAACTTGCTGACTCTCCAGTTGCTATCTTCTTTTGTAATTGCCAATAAGTTAATATATAGACTGGACCCAGCCTGTCCGCAGAAGAGAATTACGCTTATCGCCTTAATCGACCCAAAAAAAAAAAGGAAAACACTCGACAACAGGCCAAATTACAAGCAGCAACAAAGAAGGGCGAATCAGCGGCAAAATGTCATTTAAGTGCCATAAAAGCAAAGTAAATAAGTAAATCAAGGGCGGCCAGAAATTATCTGCAGCTTAAATAAATTTGGCAGAAAAATATAAAACGCGAATGTAAAGTTAAGCCAAGAAGCGAAACACCTGAGAGAGAAATGGGCAAAGTTCCTTGGCAGCCCATCTTTCAAATTTAATGTCTAATTTAAATGTTGTAAATACCAACTGTGTGTGTGGGGGGATGTGCGGTGGGTTCGGTTTTCTGGGGGTTTTCGGTGGGTTCTCGGTGGGTGGTGTTTGGCGTTCGGCGTTCAGCTTTCGGCCGACTTTGTTATGCAAATGACTTGCGCTGGCGTTGGCCAGGAAACTCACACAGTTAACACCAGGGTCGAGTGGGTATGGAAGTGGACGGAGCGGGGGCAAGGACTAAGGCATCTCTGGTCAAAAGGACGAAGTGAGTCTGCCGCTCAGCTCCCTCACAACCGCCGCTGTAAATATCATTAACGTGATTTTAAAGCCGGATCATAAAACTGCCAGAGTGGCATGGGTACACTAAGAAAACAAAGATCTTAAAGCCTGCTTCTAAGAACCAAATAGATAAATATTACTACAAATCTGTCATATTTTAAGATATATAAAAGGTATTATTTTATCTTATATCAATTAATAAAAACCATTATTAAGGAACCTAGAATTTACATTTACATATATTTCTTAGACGAAATGTTTTCTAATTTAAGAAATTTCCTTTTGTTTTCCAGTGTATTTTCTGCAAAAAGGGATGGCAGATAGAGGGCCAGCTCGAGTGTCGGAAATTCGCTTTTAATTTTTGCAGCATTCGTGGGCGTGGCCACCGTTTCTAAATGCCTTTTTGGTTAATGCAGCTTCCCGTGTTTTCCATTTTTACTTCCCTGCCACGCACCTGCCATTTATTTCCTGAGAGGGCCTAAATAATGCCAGGACAAAGGTTGCTCTATGCCGGCATCTACCTCCTCTTCTGCCTTGTAATAAAATCATAAATAACTTACTAGAAAAAACATTCTTAAACATTTCCTCTTCTAATAATAAATTATTTAATAATTTCCAGATTTATCTACCAAATTATAGCAATTTAAATCTATAAATGTTATTACAACTGTATTTCGTTCAAAGCTAGATGAAATCATAAATATTTTTATATTTCAAAAGAGAAAACTTGCTGCCCCATAAATATAGGATTTCCCACTATTCATCAGAAATTCATTGATTTACAGCAACAAGGAAATGCTCTTCAAAGAGCTTAGAATGAAGAAAAAATATGAAATTTCCCCACTCGACAGAGCAAATCAAATTATATGTCGAGATCAAATGCGCAACCAGAATCAAAGTGGTCTAAATTTGGTCGTGACATTTCCCTAATGGAGGAAGCTGCAGAAATTAGCTTAATTTTTAATGCGGAATGTCTCAATCTGACGGCTTTCGGTGTGACAAAGGAATATCATATCCCTGTCATCGGAAATAGGAAATAAAAAAGCGCCAAAATGAATAAAGTGTCTCTGGTAAATGGTCCCCGGGGGAGGAAGCATATACTTGACATGCTTGGTAAATTTAACTAATTGAATTCGGTGCTTCCCACACGAACCTTAATTAGAGCCCCTCGTCCAAAAATTAGGCTAAACAAGTTAGGTTGCAAAGTTTCTAGCCAACTAAAGTTCTTGGAAAATCGCGACATCAAAGTGTGCGCTTAACTGATATAAACCATTCCAGGAGCCGTTGAAAATTGCCTGAATAATTAACCGAGAGCATCAAATTACATTACATTAAGTGCTGGGGCTGGTGAAAGTGTTTCGCCAATCTTTCAACCGCCGCTTGTCTCCATTGTGGGCACGAATGAATATTCTCATTAAAATTACGCGCAGCTGTTCCCTGTTGACTGTTGCGGAGGCCGCGACCCGGCCAAAGGACCTGGCCAAAACCAGGACACAGACCAGACATTGGCTAGCCCTTAATTTAAGCACAACACACAACGATTTTACGCAATTGTAATGGCCACGGAATTTAACAGGCGGAAATGTTGTTGAAGTGTAAAACGTGCCCCTCCGCAAATTTAATGCCAGAAATATTATTATGTCCCCGTCGCCAGTCAGAACACGGAGGACACGGCCATGGCAACGCTTCACTTGGCTTACTTGGCATTTGCAGCATTTGTATGCAAACTTTTCCCATATTTCATTTGCTTCTAATTAACTTAATTTACTTGCTGGCCAGGCCAACAACGAGATTCTTGTATTCTATTCCTACACATGTGAGGGGGCGCAGGACAAGGCCAAAGTAACAAGTTTTGTCATTTCAATTATGAAATGAGCAAAACAAAAACTTGCTGGCAAGTTAATTAGCCAAATACGAGAAAGGTGAATTATAAAATGTTTTATTGCCGGCGACAGACAAAGGGAACATCTGCTTTAATGTGAGTTTTCTGAAATCCAGGGGCATGGTGAGATCTCTGGGATGAGCCAAGTCAAAAAAGGATTTGAAACAAAAAGGAAAGAAACTAAATGCGCAAAGGAAATGTCTTAAATAAAAAACTAGGCACCAAAAATAAAAGGGAAAGTTTTGTAGTGAAAGTTTGGCTTACTACTTAGGGCATCTTTGAATTCAATTTTTCCTTTTAAATTGTTGAAAAAGTTCTTGTTTTATTGGAATTATGAATAATAAATTAAGTAGTTAAGCATATAAGAAAAAACACCATTATTTTTAAATACCTGCTGTAAACATGTTTCTTTGTATTACTTTTAACCCGCTTAACTTTTTACATTTAACCATCTCCAATCAAAGTGCATCCTTTGCCTGCCGGATTTTCTTTTGCCGCATATGCCATTTAAAATTATTTTTTGATACCCCAACGAGACGACGATATTCAATTTGGTTAATGCGCTTTTCAGCTTAAGCGCAATTATATTCAATTTGTCAGAAATATTACGTGCAATCCGATAAAGCCAATGCCAAGTGACAAAAGCGCCAATGAATGAGGCAGGGAAATAAAGGGGGGACGGGGACGTGACCCCATATATTGTATGTATGTATGTCAGTCATCTCCGGCACACACCCATTTTGCCCACCTTTTTCCGGCACTTCACCCTCTCTATCTGTCCCTTTAGTCACTCTCCATTCCGCCGACTGCCACAATAAATAAACAATGCGAACAAAAGAAATCCAATAACAAATTTTTAAACAAGTGTTAACGCTACCTGAGCCCCGTCATCGTCACGATGGAAATGGGAAAAACAAAAGTATAAACAAAATATAAAACAGAGGAAATCGAGGCCGGCAATTATTCGAATCATGGAATACTCAGTCAAGGGTAATAAAATAATATAAAATACCTATTTAGTTCTTATTTTTAGCTTAAAGAAATTAAATAATTTACTTCAGCCCATAAGGTAACATAAATTAAACAATATATTAGTTACCAATTAAAACTATTACAGAAATAATATGAAAAATAATGATAACTAATATAAATTTAAGAATACATTGAGGGTTATTTTAAACAAAGAGTATATGCTCTCAAAATATGTAGAGTATCGCGCATAAAACAAAAACAGAAACCAAAAAGGGCGGGAAATACTACGTTTTAAATGTGGAAATGGAAAATGCAAGTACATAAAGTGCCAACCGTGCTGACCAGAGGCAGGAATCCAGGGATAAACCTTGCCCGGAATCCAGGTATTGTCCATCCAGTCGGCATTTTGAACCTGGGCATTGTGGTCGACTCTGCGTTTCTGCCACGGCGTTAAGTGCTATGCCGAAAAATATGCAAACAAAAGCCCCGTTTTC
Organism: Drosophila nikananu; assembly: GCA_008042635.1. NCBI lineage: Eukaryota > Metazoa > Arthropoda > Insecta > Diptera > Drosophilidae > Drosophila > Drosophila nikananu. The sequence continues at coordinate 21,169 of VNJV01006740.1, forward strand.
CATTGCCATTGCCACGGAAAATGCTCCTCTTTCTCTCTCTGTTCGTGCGTGAGTTGAGTGCGTGGAAAAATATTTAACTACAGCACCGGACCATAAATACTGTGTGTCGAAGAGCTAAAATATAGAGGTAAAAATACAGCCTGGATGCTGTACACTTTTTTGTCTGTTTATAATATTTAATATTTTACAAATAGGCACAAGGTAAACTTACAGAGACAGAAGTGAGTTTGGAAGAAAATTAAAGTATTGTGGAGTGAGCATCGATTTAAAAAATATTAAAAGGTTTTATTGTGTCTGCTTTACTAAAATAAAAAGTCTGACTTTGTCGCCTGCCTTTTCCCGCTAAATTTCCTTTTCACAGAAAAAACCAACATCCTTTTTGCAATTCTAATTTCTTCATTCCTTCGATTTTAAAAGACTTTTCGGCTAATTAGTACAGTATCAGCTGCAGAGGAAATTTTATAGTTTATATCCCCCTTTCAGGACAATAAAAAAAAGTATAACATAGAAGAAAAATTGTAATCAGACACTTGCCACATCAGACATCGTAAAATTAATTTAGGTGACAAAAACGAGGAATGACCCGGCAATAACAATTTGATTTACTGTCCACCAGAGCTGCCAAAGTCATTAAATTTAGAACACACAATACAAAGTGCAAAAAACTTTCGAGCAACAAAAATAATTGTGCCATTTTAGCAGTGTCATAAAAATAAAAATCAACAAGAAAGGAAGCTAACTTCGACACACCGAAGTTTTTATACCCTTGCAGCTTACCATTCGCCCATTGGCAGCTATATGATATGGTAGTCCAATCATGAATAATACAAAAGGGCCACATATTAAATTATATGAAAATATGTTAGAAAATAGAAAAAGAGTTTTAAATGCAGAAATGTTCTCCATTAAAAACTTAGAAGAAAAAACCAAACCACACTGAAATCCGTTGAGTTTAAGCCAAATTACGATCAAAAAACCACTGAAAAGTTCCCGATTTTTGAGCCAAAAAATGAACCCATTTTTGTCAAAAAAATGAAAGGTGTTAAATCATAAAAATTGTTAAAAATTGGCCAAAAATTAGAAATCGAGTTTTAAATGCAGAAATGTTCTCCATTAAAAACTAAGAAGAAAAAACCAAACCACACTAAAATCCGTTAAGTTTAAGCCAAATTACGATCAAAAACCACAGAAAAGTTCCCGATTTTTGAGCCAAAAAATGAACCCATTTTTGTTAAAGAAAAATAAACATCGTCAAAATTGTCAAAAATTGGCCAAACATTAGAAATCGAGTTTTAAATGCAAAAATGTTCTCAATTAAAAACTAAGAAGAAAAAACCAAACCACACTGAAATCCGTTGAATTTAAGCCAAATTACGATCAAAAAACCGATTTTTGAGCCAAAAAATGAACCCATTTTTGTCAAAAAAATGAAAGGGGTTACATCATAAAAATTGTTAAAAATTGGCCAAAAATTAGAAATCGAGTTTTAAATGCAGAAATGTTCTCCATTAAAAACTAAGAAGAAAAAACCAAACCACACTGAAATTCGTTGAGTTTAAACCGAATTACGATCAAAAAACCACTGAAAAGTTCCAGATTCTTGAGCCAAAAATTAACCCATTTTTGTCAACAATATTTGCCACAAGGGACTAGATTGCGTAGAAATGGACGGACAGGCGGACATGGCTAAATCGACTCGGCTGTGGATGCTGACCAAGAATATATATAATTGATAGGGTCTTGTCTCTTTCACTGCTTTGCAAACTTCTGACTAACATTATAATACCCTGCCAGGATATAAAAATATAAATAAAAGAAAATAGGAAAGAAAAAAATTAAAAACGAGGCGAGAAAAAATTAAAGGCGAAAACGCGCGAAATTTATGGGGCATCTTTGCGCAGTAACACGCACGCTTATAACGAGCCATAACCAGTACACATACACCCAGATACACACACATAGACAGCGGGAGAAAGTGCTTCTAACAGTACTTTGTTTTAGTTTAGGGCACAATGGCCGCCATCGCCAACGCCATCGCCATAGCAGGCCACACTTCAGTCAATAAAACGCAGGCAACAACATAAAATGAATGGAACAATGGCGCCAGCAGGAGAAGAATATCCTTCGGGGCGGGACGGGTGCTTGGGGGTGTAAAAAGGGGACTGAAAAGGGATTTCCCATAGCTAAGTCTAGGCCTCACTAGAAGAACCCCAAAGCCCAACCGAACCCCCCTTAAAGTTTGACCAAGAAACTTTTGTTCAGCTTTCTATCTGTATCTGCACTTAGTTGCAGCTAATGGCTAAGGAGGAAGTGTGTGTGTGTGTGAGGGTCCAGGATCCAGAATCCAAGATCAATCATCAAGTTTAAACGCATTACACCGAGCGTTAAGCGATAAGCAGCTTTGTTGCATTTGCTGACCTGCTTCTTCCTGTTGCAAGGAGATACATCGAAGCCCAGAACCGTTTTGCTCCTCATCATCAACTCGAGCAATTTTATTGGGCTACACTGAGGGAGATCAAAGGAAAGGAAAAATAAAAGGAAACTTGACTAAACATAAGGTCAAAAGATGTGATGAATTATATTCAACCTAATGCTAGTTTAAAACTGTTCTCCTTCAAAGTGCGCTTAATTTTAATCTTACAATATATGTACTTAGTTATTTTCAGTCTAAATACTTTCCCCAAGTGTAAAGTCCCCCCTGCGAAAAAAAAGTTACTCGAACCAAAGCAATAATACGCTTGCCTTGACTCGTCTTGCCCCTGAGTCGCTTATATTGTATAGCCGGTGATATATATACTATTTCTCCGGCAGGATTTACGATGCCAGCAGCAGGAAATCAGCAGAAAAGCAGCAGCAAGAGCAGCAGCGGAGTTGTCTCTATTTTCAAGTTGCAAGCGACTCCCAAAGTGCTGGCTTGGAACAATTGCTTAGAGGATGGGATGATGAGAAGGTCCTTGGAAATTGAGTTAATGCAGGTGCAATGCAATTATAGTCAAAAAGGCACAGAACAAATGACAGGACACTTGGACATCTTGGACAATAAATACTCTGCATAAAATGGATCTAAGCTAAATATTTTCTTAAATTTTTTTACAATTCCGATATGAAATAAGCTTTAATGTGAACATTTTGTTAATTTTTACTTATGAACTTTAATGTGTAAGCACAATTTGTTTATGCTTTTAATTAATTTACAGAGTATTTCTTTATCGAAAGAATAAATTGTTACAGCAAGTTTACCCTGTACAAATGTATTAAATTTCCACATTTCCATTCTCTCAGAAGATTTACCTCAAACAAACCAAACACTCGCTATTAAATTGTGTACAAATATTATCCGATCACAATCTAATTGGGCATTGGGAAGCCGTAAAAAGAAATTCAAGCCGAAATGGGGACTGAAATTGGAGTGGTGCTGCTGCTGCTGCTGGTGCCCCACTCCTGTTTGCCTGTTCCGCCGCTCTGTCTCTGTGTGGTTACAAAACTATTTATTTAGTTGGCCATTTTGTTGTTATTTGTGCATGTAATAGACACACATACAGGCATAAAGTGTAATATATACAGTGCCCACCAGATATAAGGTCCCTCCTCAGCTCCCTCTCTCAACTTTTGCCCGGCGCATTTGCTCCTATCTCGTGTGTTTCTGTCACCGGAGAGACGCACATCCGGTCAGATCTATAAATTTCCTGTAACTTCATGCGGAATGTGAGTGTGTGTGAATGTGAGTGTGTGAGTGTGCAGCAATGCGAGAGCGTATTTATTTATTGTTGACGCTAACTCGGCCAGGCCAAAAAAGTGCGGGAAGCCAAAAGGAAGACAATGAAAAAGAAATACGAAAAATGATATAAAAATGTTAGTGGGCCAGGACACTGACAGTCGATAGAGCTCTCCATGTGTGGACAGTTAAGCACTGAAAAAAAATTAAGAAAATGGAAATTAAAATATTGTAAAAGTAAAAAGTTTGAATTGGAAATAAATTCATTAATAACAACTCATTTCTAAAGTTAATTTATTAATAAGAAATACATTTCCATTAAAAAACTGTATTATATATAATTTTTTATAATAATGTGAAATATTAAATGAGAACAAATGCGAGCTATTAAATAATTATGAAGATTTCAACACGTACTAAAAAAGAGAGGAGAAACTGAAATCATTGCTATTAAATATGAAAATCAAATCTTGAAATATTAGTTCTACAATTTTAAAATCTTAACATTTCCAAGGTACATTTAATATATATTCCTATTTTTCCCAGTGTCTGTATATATGTGAGTAATTGTACGAGTGTGGGCTATAACGATTATTGAAAAGAGAGCAGAGAGAAAATGAAGCCAAATGAACGAACGCAATGCGCAACGGATATCAAAGTGCGATTTATTTTTATTAGTTCCGGATGTCAATGAGCGGGAAATTGAGAAATTAGAAAATATTATACAAGTCCTTGGCTTGTTAACGCTCACCTAAACACCAATACACACACAGCTGCTCGCCTGGATTTATGATGGTGTTGGTGCTTTTATGAGTGTGTTTTATTTTATGGCGCCGCTGCTCGACCTTTGACCCGGTCACGCCTACGTCATTAGGTCGCCGATTTTTCGGCATGGGGGCCACTAATTGTGATTCACTTAATTGACATTTATTCGCATTTGTTTTGATTTTTCCCCCCCGTTACATCTCTAATTGAAAAATAATAAACGCTTTAATTGCAAATGTAAAAGTTAATTAAATTAGTAATTACAAAAAAATATTGCACCATTTCGATGATAGACATAAATTCAATTAAACCAGTTTAATGGCAAACGCGAAGAAATAATTAATTAGATATCCGAAGGGCAATGTTAATAGGCTTGGTTATAATAATTATTAGAAAATTACAAAAAATAAAAATAAAAATAATATAAAAATAGGTGTTATTCAATTTTAAAGAGTGAAATATTTTGTAATGTTAATTAATTTAAATAACATTCTGATATTTATTAGCTCTAATTATTTTATTTATATTTTCTTTAGCTGTCAATCCACGAGAATATATTAATTTTGTTGTTCATGTTTAATTCTAATGCTTAAGTTAACTGTTTATATATTTGTTTATTTGATTTTAAGCCCTTTTCCTGTAATATTTAAGGACACATTTACTCCCTTTTCCATTTATCAATGTATTTTACAATTGTCTAATTACACAACCGCCTGCAGGAACAATTGAATGTCGGCTGAAGAGAATATGGTAATATCCATTGCCCATTAAACAATTGCAGGGACTTGTGGTTATGTACTTGCATGTGCCGGCGGATGGGTGTGGTGGCATTCAAATTTATTCAAAACAATTTTATTCAAATCGCAAAAAACTAATTCGGAGCACGTACGCCGGCTACACAACACGCGTTTGCCAATAAAAAGCAACGTTTGCCCTTTCCTATTTCGGAATCTCTGTTCGAGGGCCAGTAAATTTCATATGTGTTTGCTTAGTTTATACATTTGTTGTTTAGTTTTTGCCATCGATTCACAACCAGCTATTACTCGATTTCTATGCAAAAGTTAACGAGAATATTTTCGCTGCTGCCCAGCAAATTATATCGTTTTTCCCACTCGCCATCGGAGCTTGTCCATATTTTGTGTGCTCCAAATGCGGCATGTTTTTGTTTGGATTTCTGTATTTCTACGCATTGGCTGTGGGCACTTTGTTGTAATTATGTTCAATTTTATTACCGAGCCCTTCGGATATATTTTGTGGTGATTATTGAGGCTGCTCCCTTGGGTTTTTGGTTATCCGTTAATTGCTGAGGGTGTGATGGGCAATAACACTCGAAGAAAATGTAGTATGGCTTTCTATAGGGTAATAAAATTTAATTTTAATATTAAAGACATGTTTTCTCATATTTTCACTGTTTTTATAAAAGTTTTTATCTATATTAATTTTAATTTAATATTATTTAGAAAAGCCAATTTCATTTTACATTTTTTTAAACTGTAAAAATACAGCCAAATATTATTTTATTATCGAGATGGGTAGGAAATAATATTACTCTGAATATTTTTATTTTACATGAATGTAATTGACCTAGCCTCAATTTAAATATGGGGAAACTGTTAAAACAATCGCAAAAGCGATTTAAGATATTTTCTTTTTTTTTTTTTAATGCTCGTATCTTTCCTGAACATTTATTTCGTATTTCACAGATTCCCAGCTTGTTGGAAGGCAAATTCCGCTGGACATCAATGGATGTTTGTATCAAAGTGGCCACGCCCACCGCACGCGAATTGATTGGGGGGAAAGGCCTGCAGAGGGATCCAAAAACCCACCGACACATGCTTCTGGCCAGAGTTGCCAAACAACGGCAACGTTTCTGTGCTATTTTCTTTTTTTTTTCTCTTTTTTTTTGTCCTCTGCAGTAATTGAAGCAATAGAGGCTGTCGAGCCTCCCGCGCCGCCCACAGGGGAATGCTATCAATATTGGCCAACGTACACTTTTTAAATGCCCGCCAACAGATGCAGATGCCGATTTGTATGTGGGAATGTGTGTGTTGGGGATAAATACAGCGAAATATCGGCTATAATTGAACACTAAAAGTATCGTTTATCGGTGTAAAAAAAAGTTTTAAAAAATAAGTAACTCTTCAAATATATGATATAATAGAAATAAGAAATGAATGTAAATCAAATAGCTCTTTTAACTTTATGTATTTCTAAAATAGAATTGTAAATTGTTCCGTCAAAATTTCGATATCATTTATTACAGAATAGATACCATATCAAACTCCATTCCAGGATTGATAATTAATTTTAATTTAAAATAACAAAAGTAGGCTTTTCCCTAGTTAAAGCTTTGTTTATTTTTATAAGCTTAGAAAAAAACATTGAAAGTAATAATACTTTTAAATAAATGTTCATAAATTGTAAAATCGATTCAACATTAATACATACTATTCCTGTTTATTTACCATCCCTAATCTGTGCATCGCCTACATGACATTCTTTCTGTTTATCAATTTTCCCCTGGAAAATGGCCGGCGTATCTAAACGACAGACCGCAGTCGACAGAGTGAGAGAGGCAGAGAAATTCGCTGTCAAGTTTTCTCTGTGGCCTACAATTCAATACTGCCAAATTTAAAATCGATTCAGCCACGATCCACCACTGCGATTGGAACCATTGCCGAAAACTTTATTTCCACCAATTAGGGCAACAGAAGCCTCAACCAAAAACTGTGCCTAATTAGGGGCCAGCGAAAAAAAAAAAAGAAAACTCTTCGGACGTAATATTGTTGTTTGCCCAGCGTGTTTTCAATAACAAAGTATAAATTTTTATGGCTCAAAATACATAAATAAGGAAGGCGTTAAAAGGCTTTTACATTAAATATGCATGAGAGTTGGCGTAATTAAATTATGCAAAAGGGATGCGGCCGCGTGCCAAAACTGGAAATATTCTAGTTCTAACAATCTGGCAAGCGTTCAATAGGTGCACACTTAAAAAAAAAAATTATAGTATATTAAAAAAAAAGGAAATCAACTTGAAATAAAAAGAAATTGAAAAATGTATTATATAAAATTTGTGTCTAGTTTAGCAACATTATGTTGTAAAAATATAACCGAAATACAAATTTATATAAATTTATTCTAAAAAACTAAAAAAAAATATATAATTTTCCTGTAAGTGAAAAATGTCCTCTTCCCACTCATTCTATCTGATAATTCAATTAAAAGTTTAAAGCTATCTATAATATTTTTTCTCAACCAAGTCCAGTACCCTTGCCTACTTTCCTCTTGAGCCTTAAAGTGACCTGCGCCTTCCCCGTAACTCCAACACCAAGCGCGAGCCTTTTCACTTTTCATCACTTTCCACCACTTAAAGTGGACCCAAGAAAAAGTGCCGAAAAAGAGAGCCAGCCAGAGAGCAAAAGTAGAAGTGGGCGCGCAAACAGGAATTATGAGTTTCATAAAGGCAATGCGCCAAAGAGCCCGCGCTGCGGAGGATCGTAAGTCAAAGGAGCTCTGACATCAATTCCGAGCTGCATGAATGAATGCACTAATAGCACTCGAAAGTGCCTTGGGGAAATTCGAACTTGTCCGAGCACTTAGACGAAATTGAAGAAAACTCAAATTATACGCGACACTTCAAGAATTTATGCCCAAAACTTGGCTCAATAATTTTTCTTCGCTTTCGTTTCCCACATTGTTGTTGTTGCTCCGGCAGAGTCTGAAAATTAAATTGGCCAAACGGAGGCGAAATCATTTCACAGAGAGATAGCCCTGCTAATCTATTGTTTTTTTTTTGTTTTCTGTTGGAAACCCTGCACATTTGTCAGCTGTCCCCGCTGCCATTGCAACTCCATTCGGAACTCCATAGCTGGGGGGGATCAGTATTTGACAACAGACCAAACGAAAACAAACACGAGCCAAGAGCGTACACTTAAAAACATATATTTCAATAACAAAAATTTCAAGGAAATTATACGTTTAAACCTTTATCATAAAAAATAAATATATGAAAATACTTTTCGAGTAACATTTAATCCATAAACAATTTGTTTTTGAAAATGTATATTTTTATAAATGTTAAGTAAATGCTTTTCTGCTATCTCTTTAGTTAACACATTTTATAAATTAATTTAGTTTAATCCCAAATAATGTAAAAATAATTATTAAGCATGGAAAACTCCTTCAAACTACAAAGTTGGTTTGCTACAAATACAAAAGAAGGTAGAAAGGATCATACAAATTTATAGACTTATTAATTTTTCTTATCTAAAATGCAAACCAGTTCGGTTTCCTCTATTTAAATTTATTTATTCCCTAAACATTTATTTTTCTAAATGTACCACAGATAGCAGACAGATTGAAAAGGGAGAAACGTCAGTGCCTTGGCAAAAATATTTCCAAATAAAATGGTCGCAATGTGCCGGAAGTAAGCCAACTCGACTCTACTCCACTTCGCTCCCTTACTCGCTGTCTCCATCCGGGAAAGTGGAGTTTTCTCTGGGGGAAACGCATTAAACTAAGCACTGCTCCAAGATGCGCCCCGAAATTTGAATTTGCTGCATTTGTATGCAATTTGCGTTTCGTCGTCGCCTTTTGTCTCGTCTTGCACTTTTCAGCAGTCAGCTTTCAGTCCCCGGTCATTGTCTGTCATCATTTTTGCACTCTGAATGCATAATTCCCATAATCCTGTTAAATGTTAAGCAGACAAAATCGGAGTGAGTCGAAAAGCCGGCACTTTTGCTTACAGATAATAATGATAAGCTTTTCAGCTTCAAGAAATAAATGAGTTTATTTAAGAGTAAATTATGAAAAGAATAATAAGTTTATTTTGAGAGTGTTTAATGCTTCTAAAAGAGATTATTTGCACGTTTTATTTTATTTGATCTATCCAAAAGCCACCTTTAAAGCGCCTTTTTAATAGCCCCACTCGACGGCACCCAAGCAAACTGCAAATTAAGCTAATTTAAAATCAATTGCGAACAATAGCCGGATTTTCAACCGCAAAACCGACGCTCAGGCACTCGCTGCCCACACTTTCCACTAAATTGGTTAACCATTGTTTGGGTCATGTCCTGTTTTCCTGGAGCCTGAGGCAACATCTCGGCCTAACATCTCCTCAACCCATTCAGGCGGATGGAAGATGCCCAGATGGCCGATGGGAGGCCAGAATGATTATGACTGACATAACACCGGAAAAGCCAGAAAATTCCGGAGCCCTCTGCTCCACTCTGCTCGCTTGTTTGCTCTGTTTATGTAAAAACAATTTCTGGCCGGGGCCCTCGGTGGCTCTTAAGTGACGAAATATCAGAACTCAAAAACGGGTTGTCAGCACAAGAGGAGGAAGAGGAGGAGGAGGACAGCTCTTGCCACTGTCACTGGGCCAGATCTAATGAGTTGAGTGAGAAGAGGACTAGGACTGGGAGTCAGAGTCGGATTCGGGTGTGTCGGGTCACTGGGATGGAGCCCATTCAACTGTCGCTTACGGGAACGGGACCCGGCTGATGCACAGGAAAGAAAATTGGGCAAAAATAGTTGAAGCTCTTTTAAAAACTATTAATTTTTATAGGAAAATGTTTTAGGAAAAATTTAACTAGAGCTTTAAATTATTTTTAAGCTTGTCTAAGCACCAATTATCATTAAGTTAGTTTAAGGAACTCAATAAATTCCTATCAAATCACCTTTAGAATATGGTTTCCCTTTCACTTTCGCCCTCTTTTTACCCCCCAAGTGTCACTAAATTTCTCTCCCTGTATCTGCTGTGGCTGATAGACACCCGGGATGAGCTTCAAATCGAGCGTGAATTCTTTTTTGGCTCTTGCCTGCTGGCGGAGCCCCTTTTCTGCTCTCTCTCTCCGCCGCTGCTGAAACAAAGCGAGCTAAAATGTCAGATAAATTTTTCAAGGGGCGTATACACGATTTCCCCAGAGCTCCGCTGGCAGTCATTCAACCTTCAGCAGCAGATCCACTGCCAAGCTGCCACTACACACTACATACATCCACAGATAGCTATAGATATATTTATATCTGTATGTAGTGGGATTTTAATTAAGATGCCTGCACAAAACAAGTGTTGATGCTTCCAATTAGACGTAGTTACAATTAAACAAACAGCACAAAAGGCATTTGTCAGCTGCAAATAGCAGCAGCAACAATAAAATATGCAATTATTTTTGGGCAAATGCTTGACGGAGGCATCTGCACAATAATCGTAACAATAATTGCGTTGAAAGCAAAGCTAAATATGTTGAGACAACACCGCAAAATATGCAAGATATCTCCGGAGTTTGCCCAGCAGTATTTTACACAAAAATCTGACAGGACTCGAGTCTCCGGCGTGTTGCTTTTAATTATATTTTATGGAAATGTGTAACAGAAGTCGTAACAGTCCAGCTGCTAACAAGTCATCTGTGCGCAAAACACACACGTGTCCAACAATTTTCTAAATTTTTCCCAAAATATGTTTTTATACCTTTCGCCAGGTGTTAGTTTGACCAACTAGTTGCCAAATGCAAATTGCTAGCATGAAAGCGGACACATTTTTCCAATACGACTCCCCATGGGTCTCTCTCATTTTTCATTATTTTCTCGATGTTTTCGAAGCTTTTAACTTGAATTAGTATTTGTGTATTTCTCAAATGCCATTTATGCACTGATTTTTGCTTTTCATATTTTGGTCGAGGCCAAACGATGGCAGGCAAAATAATTATAAGGCAGAGAAAGAGAGAAAATCTCTCTTCCCGAAATCTCTTCCCCGAAAATCGTAATCCGATGCAATGAGACCGACAAAAATGTTTAATAAAATAAATGAATATTTATGTTGTGGGTGAATGGAGTCATTTTTTCTGCTCTGCTGTACGGCTAACACAACATTTGATGCTTCACAAGGCTTACGTGCTCTCAGTTGTTGGCAACAATTTTCGTGTGTTGAAAGTTTTCAGATTTTTCGATTTGCACAGATTGCACATTTCATTTACCTTTTGCAGTTCGGCCCGGGGGGAGTTCAGTACCGAAAAACATTTTGTTATTTAATTTTGGTGGAAAAACATTTTATGTGAATGCTTGAAATGGAATTCTACAACATTTGCATAGCATCAAAGTCAAGGGAAAACCAAATTTGGTACGTTTATTTAGATAAGTAAACTTCAGAAAATCAAGTGGAAAATAAAATATTTCTGATGAAGAAATTAAGAGGGAAACACACTCGAGTATTGGATGTTTGCTTTATTTTCATGGAAAAGATGTCTAAAGAATTATTTTGATCATTTATTTAAGCATCAGATATAGAAAAGCCTAAAGAAATTACTTATTTTTTAAAGCAATAAGTAATTGTACAAACTTTAATTAATATATTCAAAGAACAAGATATTAAAATGCTTCGCTAGTCAAACTTCACTTTTCCAGAGCGTGACAAAAACTTGTGACAGTTGCCAGGGTTGCCACCTTCATGTAGTAAGCACCAAGCACCGTTAACGCCTCGACACTTTTGTCAAACGCAAACTGTCAGATAACGATGACGATGCCAATAATGCTGATACCTTTTTAGGCAGAGCCCACACCGTGGTGCTTGGCTGCTTAAATCGCTGTTTACGACTCACTCGCACTCACCCACCCAACGTGTGGGTGCCCTGAGTGTGTTAAATTGGATTCGAGTGACAATTGACAACGGGGGCGAAAAGTTTCGAGACCCCTGGAGCCCCACCCCCGAAAGTTGTCAATCAGAGGGCAAACTTCACAGCCTCCTCGGCGACTCCAACAACATAATCAACAGCAGATTCTGTTGACAGTCGCGATAATGATGTCAGGCGTGTTGTACTTAACAAACGCCACTTAAACTGAACGTTACGTATACGTTACGGAATGTAACGCAACGTATTTGGGGCACCACATGCCACCGCCGATTAACGCCCGATTCCATCGGAAATTGAAAGCAAACTTTTTGCCGGCATCGATGCTGAAAATTGCAATTTAAGCGACACTTTCGTCAGTTATGTTGAGTCACCGGGGCTATGATTTATTATTTCCACCTGTTGACTGTTTTTTGTTCGGCCATCGATGATGTGTGTTGAGTAATCTGTTACTCGCACTGAAAGGGAATAAAATACATTATAAATACCATATCAAATGGGCTTATTAAAAGTATAAAAAAGCCTCTTAATTAGCACCTTTCCTTACAGAAACATTACTCAGATATTAATTAGGATGTATGCAAACCTTCTGGTTCTAAAATTCTACATTCTGTGTATTAAGTTTTTGAACTTTAACTTATTCATGGCCCCAAAGTGTTTCTCCCTTTCAATGAGAAAGTTTTCCAACTTTTAAAGAACCTTTTCTGCTCCTTAGCTAATGGAAAGTAAAATCTCGACATATACATTCATGAATGGCATAAACAGAATGAAAAAAATAATAACACGAACAAAGTGATAAACATTTGGTAGACATTATCAAACAGATGTTGCCACTTCAAGAGGAGAGAAGAAAAAATAAAGGAACTCGACTCAAAGACGTGCCTGTCGTGTTCCCCCGATGATTACCTGAACCGAAATAAAACAGACCGACGAGACACCGGAGAGAGTGAGCATAAAAAGCCAAGTCAAAAGGTATTCCAAAACCCCGAAATTGGCAGCATATGTGGCTGAGGCAGCCGGGCCATTTATTGACACAAGATTGTCAAAAGCTACCTGGTTGATGGCGGAAGACGGTCGGAACACGTTCGCCGTGGGTTCCCCGACCGGCATCAATTCAATTAAAATGGAGCACTTAATTTTATGCCAAGTTCGCCGCACTCAAAACTCAACCCAGACCCAGTCCCAGGCCCGATGGCAAATCAAAAAGGAAGCTCGGCAGCAGCTTGCTCGCCAGAGCGCGAGGGCGGTATCGTCCCGTTGTCCTGGAGGACTTGGCGTGAGCTTGTGCCGTGCATGCGATATGAGTCAATAATATTGTAACAGCTGTCTGTTTCTGGGGGGCTACCCTTCAGGCCCCTTCGCATTTCTGCTGCCAATTTCAAATGGAAATTTAAATGTGCCCAAGGCAACGCAGGGACGCACACGCACGCCACACACCTCACCTCAGCTCAGCTCACCTTAGCTCACCTCACCCATGGACCGAAATGGCGGGCGGTATGCAAAATGGCTGATAATCAAAAGTACCGTTCACTATTTGACAGTTGATTTGGCAGGAAACGAATGCATCACAATGAGGTGGTCACGGTGAGAGTTCGCTCGAAGCTTTTCAGTTGCGAGTCTCTGACGATGAGAACTGGTAGCCAACAGGGCGAATACTTAATGTTTAAAGGTCTCTGGTGATTTTCGGGTAAGAATTTCAGGTGTTGAAGTTTATTAAAAAGGAGATTTGAAATGTAGTTCAATTTGAAAAAGAAAAGAAGAATAGAAAAAACTCACAGCAAATTTCTTAAAGCAGCAATCGATTAACTTGTATAAAAACGAATGAAAATCTGAGTTTTAATATAAAACTGCATTATAATCCTTTACTGTATTTATTTATTAACTTCAAATGCAGTGATTACATTAAGATTTAAGGAAGAATTAAGCATAGAAAAAACCGGAAACCAAATACCACACACGAAAGTAAAGAGATAAAAGGAAAACATATACAAAGAAGAAGATTAAAATAAATTCTAAAAAAATAAAGTGTATGAAAAACTATTTAACTTTGTGCACTAGCAGGCAAAACACACCGCACACATAAAACATAGACCAACGCATACACACGGCCAGCCAGGACACAGACACACTTAACAAAATGGAAATGTGTGTCCTGGCAGTAGGAAATCAAGTGATACAAACCATAAAATGCTTAAACATTATTAAAAGATGAAAAACCAAATGTACACTTAATTTTTATCAAGCTTCTTATAAATTAATCTTTTAAGCTAAAATAATTTCTGCAGATATAAGAACAAAACGGTTTAAAGGTTCTTTAAACATAATAAAAACCAGCAAGAAAAATATGAAATATATATAATTATATTTTTAATATATATTTTGTTTATAATTATTGTTTAATCATTTAAATTGTAAATTAAAAATACATTCATTTAATTCAAAAGCATTTAAAGTGTCATTTTATAGTTTTCCCGAGGCCATTGTTGCTTTGCCACTCCTTTTTTTAAGCCAACGACTCAACTTTTGTCTGTTTTTTCACCCTCTTTTAGCCTTCTCACCTCCACCATTAGGAGAGAGGGAAAACTCGAAAACTCGGCAAAAACTCTGCGAAAAATGTGCAGTTTCGCACAGCAATTATACGTTAAAAGAATCCCGCTTAAGACGCCAAGAGCTACAAGCTGCAGGAAAACACACAGGACAATTTGTATTGTGTGTGCGTGAGCACATTTTCAGGGGAAAATGCGAGATAAATATAGCTGAAACGGTACGGAGACCGGCATTTCCTTTTAATTGCCTTTAATTAAAATGAAAAGCTGCCCGAAATTGAATATGAGGAAGCGGCAGCTCCGTGCTCCCTGCTCCCAGCTCCCGCCTGAATCTGCAACCAAAACTGTTATTACTCGGCTGCTGATGTGGCGATATTTTCCCCACAAAAGTTTCCGTCTCGCCCCAAAAGCATTTGGTAATTATTGTTGCTGTACTTGTATTTTTAATTGCTGTGTGTTGTGGCGTCCGTAAAGTTTTGTCGCTAATTTGTTGCGCCATTTGCACGCAGTGTGGAAGTGGACTCTGCTCGGCAGACAAACTCGCATCCGGAAATAAAGCCACCCCAAGCTCTCACAATAAAATCTTTCCGCGTTCAGTGCCAAGAAATTGAATCGAATTGATGCCGGCCATGTGCATAAAAGTTGACTTTAGTCTGCTCTCTCTCACGGTCGCCGAACGGCCCCCAAAAGTTGGCAAAATACAAGTTTAATGACTTTCGGGGCGGACTTATCGCCATTGCCAGTGGCTCTCTTCACCGCAATCGAGACATGCGATTGTGGCCAAAAAGATTTCACTTAAAGTTGAACCAGATACTGGTCCGAATTTTCGTTTGAAATTGTTGAATATTGTGCCAAAGGGATGATTAGACAGGAGCAATGCCTTTGAGCGGCACAAACATTGAATTGTGTTGGTTGGATGACTGACAAAGCCTTAGAAGAAAAATAAACAAAGACTTTAATCAAGAAATAATGCTTACCCTTAAGGGGTTTAACTGCAGGCCAACAAAATAATGAGAATATAAATTAAAGTCATGATTCTTTTATATAATATTGATAAATCACTTTACCCCTTTGTTGCATATACTCCATTTAATTTATAAAAATTATTTACCTTTTAATCAGAGCCCATCTAGACGTCTGCAACCGCCGGCTGTTTGCCTAGATTAAAAACGGAGTCAGACAGAAACACAAATGAAAAGTTGCGCATACGCCCCTGAGAAACTTTAAGCTAAAGCTGTTTATATTATTTTTCAATTTCCAACACACACACACACAGAAGAACACAACACAAAAAAAAGGGGTCAACAAAAGCCGAGAAGTTTAGAACAAAGAGTGTGTTGTCAATGCCAATCAGAATGTCAAAGTGCAGCTTCGAAAACAGAAGGCGGAAAGTGCGGAGCGAAATGAAAAAAGCTAACCAAGCAGCAAATGCGGCAAATAGGATTAAAGCCAATCTCATACGGCACTCGCCGTCGGGGATCGAGGTATTAACAAATATGTAAGCTTCCTGTAGGGGAGTGGCCAAAGAAGGTGTGGGACCCAGCCGAGGGAGACGGATAGACAGGCCCGAAACAGTCGAACGTATGCTCAAAAAATGCACAAAGAGAAAAAGTTGTGAGGTTCTTAGCATTAATAAAAAATAATAAAATGTAATGATGCACTGCTCAGATTTCTAATTTAATTTTATTTAATTTAAATTGAAGTGCAATTTATCAGGAAACATAATTAAGTGAAAAGTATAAGTACAGTTTTAATTTTACTAACATTTTTTAGACCTTTAACACAATTTATGGTACATAAGAAAATAAATAAAAATATTTTCAATATGAGATATGGTATTTAGGTATTAATATATAGTTCTTACCATTAAAAGTGTTAAAAGAGTTGAACTTATTAATTATTTATAAATAATTGATACTTTTTAAGATCCAAAAAGTGTTAATTAAATGTATAAAATGTATTAATTTTATGAGTAACTTTATCCTATATATTAGAAATATAGTTAAGTAGCCAGTTAAGGTTTACCGTTGGCGAAATAAATAAATAAATAAATAAATAAATAAATAAATAAATAAATAAATAAATAAATAATGCTTATTTTTTACTTTAGCTCAACAGTGCGTATACTTCATAAATCCAAAAAATGTCTCTTTTTGACTGTTTTTATGTTATTATTTAATTATATTTTCAACTCTTACGTATTTTCTTAAATAAAAGAGTAATATATATTATTATGTTTTCACAATACTCTTATGTGAGTGCCAACAGAGCGTATACTTAATAAATTCTCGATTTAATAAATTTATTAAGTATACGTAGTGTTGACACTCACAAAACAATATATTTTGGTAAATTTCAGTTAAAGATATACACATTAAACTTTTATAATTTTCGTTATATATGCACAACCCTTTATATTCTCAAATACTACTGTATTTTTTCGGCAAGTGTGCCAGGAATTCACAGTTAACGAAGCATGAAGCGGAGCTAGAGCGGTACGGCCAACAACAAAGCCCAGCCAGATAAAGGAATTCAATCGAAGCTGCCAAGTTGACAGCGTCTAGCGTGGCAAATATTTAGGAAGCTCACGTAAGGCGCAGGGGAAAAAAAGGAAAGAAAGGGAGCCGACGGGAAGCGGAAAGCCAAAACCCAATCGGAGACCAAAGTGCAAATATTGCCCGGGAAACGCTTTGCTGTTTGATTTTCACAGCCATGAGATTATCATCAGAAAACCATTAGAATTTTTATTGAATTCCGCACGCACATAACGCCTACCCGCAACAAAACGATACGGCACAGGCTGTCACCATTACGGAATAGAGATGGTAATTTAGGAGAAACATAGATTGATTTTAATTAAATATAAATAATGTATAATACAAAAAACCTAATGTTTTCAACATTTTTAACTTTAAGAATATGTTCTTTTAAGATTCCCTTCAGGCAAAGATATGTATTTTAGCAGACTTTTCTCAGTCACTTTAGTAATTCCCAGCGCATGGCTGCCATTAAGGTGATTATCCTATATCATGATTATCTGCTTCCGCTCACGCGCCCATCCCTATACCACAAATATATACACAGTGAATGCTTTCCATTTCCCTTCACCAATATTGACACACGCCAGGCATTGAATTATGTGCCTGGTGGGCTAAATATACCCCGGAATGAAGACAGACAAGACGGTGAGAAAGGATCGGAGCCACAGGACATTCCGAGGATGCCCAACACTTTCACGCGCATTTTCGTTAATCATTTGGGATTAGTTGCCGAAAACAAACTTCCGCCTCGGCTAAGGCATTGTTATTCGATTCGAATTGACTTTGTGCGGGGCATTTCAATTAAATCCACATGGAGACCTCGAATCCCCGACTCCCCACTCCGTGTCTGGCTGTCTGGTTAATCTTTTATAATTAAACTGATTTAGCCGCATTACGACAAAACAGAGCCCTCGGGGTCATGGGTCAGACCACGGACCTTTGACTTGTTAGCATAATTACGCCCCAATATCGTACATTCTCATTCGATGGCTAATGCAAATAGATTGCCAACGTGGACACTACCACAATTTACTGTGCTTACACTTAAACCTAATTGAAATTTAGTTGTCTGCCGTCGGCCCTTGGCCATGGCTGAATAGCTGGTCTCTCCGATTTAAATGAACCCGCAAATGCACTTGCATTGTAACTGAATCCACAATCAAGCACATTGTGTGCTTGAATACTGGGCCTTGTGTCATTGGTTAATCATATTATGCATGTCCCTCATGCTGGTCGGTCAGTTTGAGACGCCTGAATGAGGTTAGAGCCGAGATTAGCAAGAATATAAATCACACAAGCTACACAAATTAGCATAAGAACATAAATTAAACGAAAGAAACTCCAAAAGGGAAAGAATTCTGAAATCATCAATTTCCCTTCAACGATTATATAATTTTTTGTATACTCAAATGAAATTTGCTGTAATAAAATGCAATTCAAAGTACTTAATCCCATAAATAAATAAACTACAAATAAAATGCAAATTTAATTTATTTAAAATTCTTCGTAAAAAAAACTGTCTCTCTTTAAATTGTCATAATTCTTGTGTGAATATAATTCATTCGGCTTATTCCGCACAATGCAAATTTCAATTACTTTTCCCAGAGGGAAAACAATGGACTTAGCGACAACAACGAATTTTATGTGCTTTAAATTTATGGAATATTTTGCTACGCAAAATACAAAAACATTCGCCAAGTTCAATGACATCACAAAAGCCAAGAAAGACGCACAGAAATGCAATAATTCTTCCAAATGCATGAGTACCCACCATAGTATAGAAATATATACAAAAGATGAAATAAATATACAGACATGAGCTACGGACTCAAGGACTTCTTTTCGAAGACCTCTCGAATTGGCAACAAAATTACCCAGACTAATTCGGGGGGCTTACCCCTCCCCCTCCACGACTGGAAAATGCAGAAAAGGAAATGATAAAATTGCCAAAATGTAAGCAAAATATATGCATAAAATTTAATCTACTTCGAGCAAGGGAAAAAAATAAACCGAAAGCTGGGGCAAAGGCACGCTTCAATAGAGCTTTCACTTGAGCATCGCCAGCATTTCCAGCTCTCTGTTGCTCTGTTGCTTTTCCTCTGGCCTGGAAAATTTATTATCATACCGATATGCGTAATAACTTGGCAATAAAAATAAATCTCGGCCCGATGCTATAAATATAAAAACATCAGCACAAATGCCTTATAAATAATAACGCATATGATAGAAATGTTTGGATTTCAAATTCATTTTGCAGACTGGCTCTCCAACCGAAAGTTAAAATAAACAAAAAGCCAGAAAGAACATAACGAAATGGGGCTTGAGGGGGGCGAGAGGTTACAAGGGGAACGATGGAGCAATCATCATGGACCAATGCCCAGGCATGTTTATTGAGCGAAAATCTCCAATTGAAGGCACAAAAATTTGCCGCTAATATGAATATTGTCGTGAAACGGAAATGAACAAATGTTTTGACTGCTCCACCCCAAAGAATATTCCTTCCATCAGCAATGAAGCATGCGAGATTTCATAAGAAAAGCGAAAAATGTGGAGGGTCATTGAGAAGACGAAGTATTTATACTCTTAAATTTATTAGTAAAATTATTAAATAAATAGGAAAAATATTCAGAAAGGCAAGTCTTGAGTCTTCTAAAACATTATCTTTATATTTTGTATTTATAACCAAACTTCACTTCGTTGATTTCTATCACAGTTATAACACCCTTTGAAAGTGTACAAAAAAAATGGTAAGAAGGCAGAGAACGTCGGAGGAAAATGCCCTGGTAAATGTATTTCTTGCTGATTGCCTTGCCTCGCACTCTCCCCGCCACCGCTTTTACGCCCCGATATTGATAGCCCTGATCGGGGGGCGTGGCTGGGGGTATTGGGCAGGACTCAGGGCAGCGGAACTTCAATTCCATTTGATGCAGAAAAATTGCTGGCAATACGTAAGTGCTCAATGGTAAATGAAATAAATAAACGCTTCGATGCGTATTTTGGATGCCACACAAATCGACAATAGGGAAAGTGAGTTCTCTCTCTCTCTGTTGGCATATTTCTCATTTTAGCCATCTCTTTTATGCCATGCTTTTGTTTTCATTTGGACAAATGGTGAAAATTATTGAAAAATTCATTTGAAATAAGTATGTATACTGAAAATAATCCCTCTCAAAATTGAATATAATTTAAAGGCCATAATGTATCCTTCTTCTTTGATTTATTTATGTAAAAACGGTTCAGATATATTTGCTTTATCACTTACCAATTGAAAAAGTCCACAAAACAAACACTCACATGGCCTAACTAACTAGCTAAACAAGATTCATTTGAGGGTAAACAATTTCAATGACAGCCTTTGCACGTCAACAGCCCGAATTATCTTGTGAGTTATTAATACAATGCATAATTTTTTGGCCATAACTAAGCCGTCAGGAGGATGCAAAAGCAACAGAAACCAGCTAGGAGAACGGCAAGAAAACAAAAACAAGGACTAGACACAAACACATGTCATGGCACGCACAGATTTGAACAGATTTGAACAGGCGACGACATAATGCTAGTCTCTCTCTCTCTCTCTAGTCGAGAGGCGAATTTACAAAATATATACAAGTAAATATACAAGGCAGATATTGTTTGCCTAGCTGGTGTTTAGAAAAGGGAATATATATGTGCATATTTGTACATACTCATGTAGTGCAGTGCGTCCCATGTTTGCCTTCTCGTCACATGTGCTGTTGAGCTCTTGAGAAATTAATTTCAAGTGGAAACATTATATGCGCAGGACCGGGGGGGGCAAACAAATATTCAAAATACGGGACGCAGCAATCTTAAGTCCCCGGCCGACATCTGTGGACCTTGATAAGCCCCCGACTTGAGGATGACGTGACTGGCATTAAGGCAGACGGTCGGTAAATACATCCCAAATGTCCCTCAGTCAGCAGGGGGACCATAATTGAAATGTATTTCTATTATCATCTGCCAACAGCTTAATTGGCATATTTCGGTACCATTAATTCCTACCTTTGTTTATTACTCTCTGGTAGTTAAATATTTTTTTTTATCCTGAGGCATTAATTAGGCTTCTAGTTGAAGTAGTAAAAACTTCAAGTCGTTTGTCAAGCCATATACACACATCCGCACTTCATTTAATGCATTTATTTGATATGACCCCAAAGGTGTTTATTATTAGCAACACGGGAATAATGGGCGTATGAGTAATATCATGCCACAGCTCGCCTCATTACTCATACGCCGCGTGGGCTGCCAAACACTTGGAGCATCTTAAGAGGCCACTAAAAGGCGAAAGTCATAAAAGCAAAAAAAAAAAAGGAAGCAGAAAGCAGAAAGCAGGGAAGCCGGAAAATAAGGAAAACCAAATGCGAGTCAACGAAATAAGTGAAAATGCTGCCGAGTGCCTCACAAATGAAATAAACTACAGGCCAGAGAGCCTGTTGTAAAAGGTGCAGCTTCAGGGGGGATGGAGGCAGCTTCTGAGGGCGTAAAAGTGGGAGGGGCTAAGTATAGCAACAATTATGCCTAAGAGGCAGACAGTCGTCAGTCGCTTGGCTTTAATAACACTTAAGTAAGGCAGCGAAAAAGGGAACTGCTCCTGCAGAGGGGTGAAAAGTCGGTGACGAATTGCTGCTAATTTATATACATAAATAAATATATATATATATATTTGTTTTTGCAGTCACTGTTGTATGTTTGAATGCAGCACTCGAACTGTGTCCTTTGTGCGGCTGCCACATTTTTTATACTTTGTCGCACTTTTTGAGGCGTGAAAAAATGGAGGGAGCGAAAATAAACACTCGCTTGTTGAAGAGAAACAATTGCAAAAAGTTTCATGGGGCGCAAAAATCAACTGAGGCAACTTTATGTTTTCTTTTATTTCCTCGATTAAGTAGAGAAACATAAGGGGGTTTAATAATTTAAATATTATAAAGTTACAGTAAAAAGAAAGAAGGAATTTACTTTTAATATACATATGACAGGCTTAAAGCTTTAAATAATTATATATTTTATATGGCATTGAATCTTCTAAAATGATTTATAGAATACTTTGAATAAAAAATTGCACTTTTACTTCAAAGAAGTCTCTAAAACAGAATATTTCTTTCATATTTTTTTGCGTGGCTTCAACCGAAAATATATTTGTTCGCGGGCAGCCATTCACGTAGTTCCCCTACGGAATCTTCCGTATAAACACGCCCCATTAGATCGTCCTGTGCACAACCTATCCGGAAAACCTCGCTAATCTTGTCTGCTCCAATGAGCCGCTGGTGTTGGTCCGCTCAGGGGCGTGTTCCTTCCATTCGAGATTCCTGCTTTCCCTACAGCGCGCCTTGGGGAAATTAGTTTTGTGCGGTTTCCTTGGCCCTGCCACGCCTCATTTCTATTAGGGATTTTACTACTTCCTACCGACAGGCTCCCA
>VNJV01006744.1:0-38870 GCA_008042635.1 Drosophila nikananu
TAAAATGTTGTACAACATGGGTTAAATATGGGCGCAGCTGTGCGAACACGGGCGAACAGTGAGGCCTCGAGAAGTGACTTTGGAAATTATTTAAAATACTATCAACTGTTGATGGGTGAGAGTCTAGAGATAATGCTTAAAAAAAAAAAATTAGTACAATTATGACCGAAAGATTTCAAACCAATTTTCACATTAGAGCGAAGCGGAGGGCTGGTTGTATTATATATTTTGATATTTATATATATATATTATATATTGATAACCTTTTTATTTCCAGGTTAGGAGGATGTTTTTATTGATAACAGTTTTGTCTGTATATTTGTCGTTTGAATCTTTCACAGCTTAGTTTAAATTTTAATACTTTACTTTAATCCAACATATGTATACCAAATATATACAGGCAACAGTATAATCCTGACTGCATTATCTGTCAGAGCTTTGATTCCATTGTAGATTTTAGTATAAATGCCCTCGGCTACCTTTGCGTTGCATTAGTTTTCAACAAATCACAAAAATAATCGCAATGTTTCGCCGGTTAAATTTCGCATTTTTATTGCTGCTTTGGCTGACAATCTTCATGGATTTATCGAATGGATTTTGTGGCCGTAAATTACTCATATTGCTCTTCTTGTCCACCTTTTCATGTGCAACCACTAATTTTCAGGGACGGCTTTTGGAAACAAACTCACGGTCTACATGTGTAATGGTAATCAAATGGTGCCTGCTCCATTGCCTGGCCAACGTCGTTTTCCCTTACAATCAGTTTATACCTTTGAGATCCCTATACCAAAACAAGAGGATACTATTCAATCTTCTCCTGAAAAAGAAAATTTTATAAAATGAACGACGAATATATTGACTAAAAATGAAAACATGTGAATTATTAAATTTATGTGCCACCAATAATTATCAGGATTCGATATGGAGAACCGACCCTGGTTTCTCATGTATTATATAAGGATTTTAACTGGTGCCTGCATCATTGTCTTAACAACAATGTTTTGCTTTTCCGTCTGGTTATACTTTTGAGATAAAAAAAAGGATTAAGGTCCGTAGAATACACAAAGATGTCTTAATTTGTATTGAAATTTGATGTAATAAATGAATCATTGTTTCTCTTTCCTCGTTTTGATTCATTTCATTTAAAATCTTAAGAAGATTACGAATACATAATCTGATATATAGTAAGTGTTTTACCTGCCACTCTATCTCGACAGCAGCCGGTCATTGCGATTAGCTGGCAGATAACCTTTTGTAAAAAATATTTGTTGAATATTTTCCTAGCTTTGCTTAGTCGCTTTAGAATTATTCATCTGATACGTACTTTCTACGGGAAAAAAACAGCCATGCATCTCATTCATTTTGCTACTGAATCTGACTGCCTGCAGCTCTGGAGCCACTGAGTTTGGACTGGGAAACAATAACTATCATGGAATAATCTATGTATCAGGAAAATTTCAGAAAACACCACGACAAAAATATTAACTTAAAAGTAATGTGAAAATTATGTTATATTATATTATATAATAAATATAATATAGTTCCTGAAGGAATACTTTTGATCAAAGACTCTTGTTGTTTTATCAGGCCTAATAAATATTATGTGTATTAAATTCCAAACATTTTACTAAGTAAACTAAAATTCCTCTGAGCTGTGGTCTTGGGAGCTCAGGAGGAGGAGCCATCCATCCATCCATCCATTTATCCAGTTGTCCATCCTGTGCGTCTCCTCTTTTTCCTCGCCTACTTTCTGTGCTAGTTTTCGATGTTGGTCGGCGAACAACCGGTTCCGTTGCTTGTGTTTAGTGTTGAGTGTTGTTTTTGTCGTTTGCCTTATTGCGAATTTTCCTTATTCACCAAGGTATTGTATATATGTGTGTGTGTGTGTGAGTGTGTTTATCCCGCTGGCGGGGCACTTGCCACCTTAGCATTTTACCACTGTACCGGCGAGCTGGAGTTTGCTGAGCGCCGCATCGCTGGTGGCATGAAACAACAACAGTCGCGCCCTCTGCAACTCGCCCATGTTGCAGCAGCATCGTTGTCGCCAATGTTGCCTGTTGCAGCTGTTGCAAGATCCAAGTTGCAAGGCCCCCAAACCCCCCATAAAGCGATTCCCCTTTAAAAAATACTAAAATAAAACAAAACAAAAAAATCGCTCAACATCTGTTGGCAGACCTGTTGTTGCTGCTGCTAAATGTTGCTCGTTGCAGAGTTGCTGCTGCTGTGTTGCTGCAGCTGGCCAACAATTTTCATCCACTTGTGGGCTTTCCTTGGATTTTTATTTATATCTCATTTGCTTTGCGGTTTTCAGCACTGCGTGAGAACTAAAAATCAGGCAACGAAAGGAATGAAGTCCTGGGAATATGTTGTATATTTTTTTTGTACCTATATATTTACAATTATAAGTATTACTTTTTTATGTAATATAATTCAATTCCATTCTATTTATGACATTTGTGGGGTTAAAGATTATTTATAAGTTGCTTTAAGACTTGAGAAAGTTCTAAATGGCTATAAAGGTATTTGTTTCCTTGAGGTTTTAATATATTTTTCAACTGAAAAGATAAATCTTAAATAAAATTGTAAATACATAAATAAAAAAATTATTAATTACAAAAAAAAATTTTAATAATGAATGTAATATATGGGATATACATAGTAAAGTAAATATAAGTAAAGAAATAATATAAAATAAAAATATAAATAAATAATTTTTACATAAGAGCGAAGCGGAGGGCTGGTTTTATTATATATTTTAATATTGATTTTTATTATATATTGATAACCTTTTTATTTGCCAGGTTAAGAGAAGGTTTTTTTTTATTGATAACATTTTTATGCCTGTCTGGGCTTCAATTTTAATTAGGTCTTGCAACATCGCTCCTCGAAATACTTTAATCAAACAAATACCAACATATATACATTGTAGATTTTAGTATAAATGCCCTCGGCAACCTTTGCTTTGCGTTAGTTTTCGACAAATCACTAAAAGAATCGCAATGTTTCGCCGGTTGAATTTCGCATTTTTATTGCTGTTTTGGCTGTCAATCTTCCTGAATTTATCGAATGGAGAGTTAAGTGAAAAAATACCTGATAACCGCAGTAAATAACTCATATTGCTAACTTTTTTGTCCACCTTTTCATGTGCAACCACTAATTTTCAGAATTTATATTTGAAAACAAACCCACGGTCTTCATATGTACGGGTGATAAAATGGTGCCTGCTCCATTGCCTGACCAACGTCGTTTGCCCTTACAATCAGTTCATACCATTGAGATCCCTATATCAAAAAAAAAGAATACTTGACATTTTTCTACTGGAAAAGAACAATTTTGAAAATACTACGAGGAAAATATTAACTAAAAATGAAAACTTAAAAGAAAAATGTGAAAAATATGTTATATTATATTAAGTTATGAAGTATTTTGTGGTGTAATAAATATAATATAATTCCACCACTAATAAAAATAATAAATTTAAATTCCATTTTATTTGTGACATTTTTGGGCTTAATTTATTATTTATAAGTTGCTTTAAGACTTGAGAAAGTTCTAAATGGCTAAAAAGGTATTTGTTTCCTTGAGGTTTTAATATATTTTTCAACTCAAAAGATGGATCTTAAATAAAATTGTAAATACATAAATAAAAAAATTATTAATTACAAAAAAAATTTTTAATAATGAATATAATATATGTGATATATATAGTAAAGTAAAGAAATAATATAAAATAAAAATATAAATGAATAATGTTCACTTAAGAGCGAAGCGGAGGGCTGGTTGTATTATATATTTTAATATTGATATATATTATATATTGATAACCTTTTTATTTGCCAGGTTAAGAGAATGTTTTTTTTAATGATAACATTTTTATGCCTGTCTTGGCTTCAATTTTAATTAGGTCTTGCAACATCGCTCCTCGAAATACTTTAATCCAACAAATACCAACAATATATGTATACATAGGTACAATCCTGACTGCGCTATCTGTCAGAGCTTTGGTTCCATTGTAGATTTCAGTATAAATGCCTCGGCTGCCTTTGCTTTGCGTCAGTTTTCAACAAATCACTTAAATAATCGCAATGTTTAAATTTCGGTTAAATTTCGCATTTTTATTGCTGCTTTGGCTGACAATCTTCATGAATTTATCGAATGGATTTAGCGTAGCTCGTAGAAAAGACTGCCGTCTGAGTAATTATATTGCTAACTTTTTTGTCCCCTTTTTCATGTGCAACCACTAATTTTCAGATTTCGTTCTTTCAAACAAACAATCGAACTACATTTGTTGGGGTAACCAAAAGGTGCGTGCGCTAAGGCCTGGACAACATCGTTTTCCCTTACAATCAGTTTATACCTTTGAGATCCCCATACCAAAACAAGAAAAAGAAAATGAAAAAGAAAATTTTATAAAATGACACGACCAACATATTGCCTAAAAATGAAAACCTAAAAGAAACATGTTAAAAATATGTTATAGTATATTAAATTATGTGGTGTAATAAATATAAATAATAATTCTACCTATTCATGTGCAACCAATAATTATCCGGATTTGATATGGAAAACCGACCCTGGTTAAGAAGATTACGAATACATATCTGATATAAAAGTGTTTTACCCAGCAACTTTATCTCGAAAGCAGCGGGTCATTGCGATTAGCTGGCAGATATTTTCCTTGCTTTGCTTAGTCGCTTTAGAATTATTCATCTGATACGTACTTTCTACGGAAAAACCAGCCATGCTTCTCCTGCGAATTCTAGGATTCATTTTGCCACTGAGACTGGCAGCCTGCGCATGTGCAGGGACAATCAAGCTAATTGCCAGGAGATGTCGGTGGCCACCCAACCACTCCTCATCCTTCCTCTGACCATCGTCTCCTGCTGTATCTCCAGCATATTCTGTGTGTGTGGTTGCTGCCTCGAATTTTCCCCGCTTTCCTCGGCTTTTCTTCGGCTGTCTCTCTCTCTCCATCTCTTTCAGTCTGCCGCTCGCCTTTGGACCGGCCGGTTGGCCTGGCTTTTGGCCGCGGACTCCACCATAAAGGGAGGCGTCCAACTGAAAATGGAGGCGTGGCAGCGTGGCCAAAAGCAAGGCGATTTTGTGCGAGCTGCTTGGCTTTTGGTTTCAATGGTTTTTGGCTCGAAAAGCGGATCTTTCTCGCAATTTGGATTAGGCGCCCAGCTTGGGGCAGCCAAGGAAATGCGAGCTTTTCCAGGCCACACACACACACTCAGAGGGAGGAGAAGGAGTGGAAATTCAGCTTTTGTTGGCTTTATTCGCTTTCTTGCTTTCTTGCTGCCTGTTAGTTTCCGATAAAATTGACTTTTTGTCGCCTCGTCGTTTGTTGTTTGTTGTTTGTCCGTTTGTCGTCTGTCGTCTGGCGGCTGTCGTTGGTTAGTTAGTTAGTTTGTCGCCTTCGTCAGTAGACGGCGGCACCATTTTGTTTGGCGTCGTCTTCTCCTGGGCCAACAGACGTTACAGCCAGCCGATTTTCCCGGTCTTCTACTCGCTTTTCCTCTTGCCACAACAGTAGAGCCAAAAAAGAGAGTACGAGTATCTCGTTTTAAAGTGCGCGAAAAGTAATTCAATTCGCTCGCTCGTTTTATGGTCGATTTATATTGGCTTAATCATAGTAGATATAGTACAATATTTTGGCTATAAAATTATATAAGCTTAGTAGCTGAGGTGCGCTGAAGCCAATTTAATAATGAGATGCAAATGCCTTAAAGCTCCAAGGCGATTTCCAGCTTTTGTAGCTACACAGAGAAAACGGACAAATAGAAAATCCTTGTTTTTTATATAGATTATCCTCTAGTCTTAAAATCGAATGTTAAATGGTATAATAAGTTGTTGTTTTTATGAAATTAAAGATACAAAATACAAAATATAAAAATTAAATTATGTACACCTAAAAAACTTTAACAATTTCATGAAACACAATTTTTTTTGTCTGTTAATAGAGCACAACCAAATTTCATTTTTTTGTAAATAATCTATATTATTAATTTCTATTAAAAAAAAAACATTTGAAATGTACTTATAATATTTTCCTTTAACAAATAATTTTACATTTCGGACAGTGTATTCTCACACCATAAATACACACACAGGCACAAACAGTTGTATAAAATACAATTGTTTGCTCTCTCCGTATGTTGTTCCACTCTCTCAATTACAAACTCTCGCTCTCTCCCTCGCTCTCACTCTCGCTGCCTCTATATGCGGCAGTTCCGTTTTCAGCTCTAACAGCAAAGTCTGAAAACGCTCGTGAATCGCGCTGCTGCTTTTGCTGGGCGCCTGTTCGTTTTTGCGATAGACGCGCGACGTAAGTCGCCGCCGTTTCGTTTCGTTCGCTTCTGATTGGATGCGATTCCCCAATTGGAGCGCCGTGCGCTGCCTATTGGGGGCCGCTGGCCAGAAACGCCGCAATATCCCACAATCGCCGGAATCGCTCCGACGCGTTGGACGCGGTATGGCGCGTTTCTGTCGTCGCCGGCGATTTTTCAATTCCCGCCGATTTTGCAATGTTTTCGTGACGCCGCCGCCGGCAGTGCTTCGGCTGCTGTTAGGCGCTTAACAGTGGGGGGAGGTCAAAGAGTGGGGCTCTGTTAATTGCTCTCTGTGTGGCTCTCTGTGCGAGTGCGTGGATGAGTGTTGTACTCACTGGCTCTCTTTGCGCGAAAATTGAGATCATTGGGGAAAAATCCTGAAAGATACAATTTTAATTTATTTGGGAATACCCTTAAAAAAATATTTTTAATTTAGTTACATTATTGCATAAATTTGTATAAAAATTTTCTTGAAATAAATTCTCTTTTTTTATATACATACATATTTAGATTTAAAAGGCCAACATTTAACCTACTGTACCTGCTCTAATGATAGAAGCGTGTTCCACTGTACCTTGAAGTGCACGTAAACACTCATCAGCTTTTGTTTCCTTTTTCTCTGATTTCTATCTCACTCTTCTATCTCATGTTTCCTCACTCAAAAACCGAGTGGAAAAGCACAATGAAGATGCAAAGGAGACAGTTTTCTAATCATGAGGTTTCTCCACTGTTGTTGCAAATTCTCTGCCTCTGCCACAGTTGACGTTGCTGCCCGCGTCGCTGCGCTGCTGCCATGAAGTAACTTCTTATGCTCGTTTTTACAGTTACTGTTAAAGTAAAAATCTTTTTTTATTTATTCTTTTCTTTTTCCCGCTGTCGCTGAAGGATTTATATTGCCAGAACTTTTATGGCTCTTATCGATTTGCTCCGAATGAAAAACCGTCCCTCCGTTCGGCGCGATTCTCTCTCGAGAGCTATGGCCCAAAATTAATGATGCCCCCTGAGTGAGCAATTTAATTAAAAATGCTAAGTCCCTCGAAATGATGTGGGATGTTCGGCAAAGTTTTGCCCTTTCTTATCGATGGTTTCCTCAGTTGTGCTTGCACTTGACGTCACGATTGCGATAGAGGCTGGTTTATTAATAAATCATTATTATCTATGAGCTTAATTATTGAGAACTTAACGCAGATCAATAAACTCGAAATATGGGAATATTTGGATTTGGTTTTAAGTACTGATTCAGGATAAGTTCTAGGAGATTCTTGGATATACTATAAATTAATTATTAGTTTGATTAAATAAATACACTTTTGATTACGATGAAGTTTACAAGTATTGAACAAATTATTCAAATGTCTAAAAACGATTGTCACATTCAGAAATTAAATAAAAAATATTTTAAATAATTCAAATCTATGTGAATAAAGGCGTTAAAAAAAGTAAATAAATCCCAATATTATAAAATAATAAACAATTTTTCAATACAATTAAATTATTTCAAATTCTTAATTTTTTTGTCTCCCTTGAAAAGTCATTCATTTTCCATTTCCGCTAACATCACAGTTCGTGATTACGTGGGTTTTCAGCATTTGCAGCGCTGTATTTCCGTTCCATTTGACACCGCCTACCTCAATGGGTTAACTAAGTTCTGTTTTCTAATTAAATGCGGCGATAACAATAACAATATTAGCGAAGAACAGCAAACAAATCGCTCGCCTCTAATTTGACCTTTTTCGGTTGCGCTCTTCCTCTCGCTCTCTGTCACTCAGTCGCTTACAGTTCAGCTCCTAATCACTCAGAGTGCTTAACTTACTCTCTCAGATGCGGCACTTACTCTCTCAGCACTTCCCTCCCACCTGTGGTGGTGGTGGTGGTGCGCCCGCCGCTGTCTCGCTCATTCGCACTCGCCGCTCACTCACTCGCTCGCCCAGCGCTCCCACCCACTGTCGCTCCCGCTCGCACCTGCTGGCATCGCTGGGCGCCTGTTACTTGGTTCGGCCAAACCGCCGTTCGTTTGTATGCGGCTATGCTTCCTTTTCACTCGAACGACGCGAGTAAAGTCGCGCTGGCGTTTCGTTTCCGAATTGCTCGATTTTCGACTTTGGCCAGCGAGGAAATGACAGCAGAAAACCTGTTTTCAGTTTCCACTGCAGCCGAGGAGGAGTTTGAGTTTGAGTCGGAGTCTGAGTGTGACTACGAGCTTGTGTTTAGGGTCTTTTGGCTTTGCCATCTCATCTCGCCCGTTGTTTACAGCTTAATTTGCCTGCAACACGGCGCGTTCCGCCTTCCCCGAGAGTCCACGTGCCATGTACAGTGGATCATCCCCAGGAAAATGTATAAAATAATTATTTTGAAAAAATTTTAGTTCAACTTAAAGATGGTATTTACAGATAAAGAAAGTATCGAGTGTGAAACTTTCTGAGATATTGAGAATTATAGAAAAGTTATTTATTATATATTATTTATGTGAAAAATCTATAGAATTAATTAATGTTTGGTCATGCAATTCCGATCTAGAGAAATGTCAGTGATAGTGTATGTTTCTCTGCCTATATGCGCCTCTGCAACATCTAAAGTTCGTCGCCGGTTGTCGTCAGATTTTCGGCTCGACCCCACCAACCGTTTGACTGAACAGTAGTGAGTAGAGTGAGTTCGAGTACTGAGCGCTCAAACTCAAAAGCCCCCCAAAGCGAAACTCAAACTCCGGTGCGAACGGCTCCGTCCATCCATCAGTCATTCATTCAACCGCCAGACGCGGCGCAGGCCAGTTGAGTTTGTCAGTCTCTTTCTCTCTTCATACTCCCCCTTTTCTGCCGCCTGCTTCGTTTCTTCACTGCCTTTGTTTTGTTCTCCGTTCGTCCGTTGCTCCGTTTCGCCGTTTCTCGCCTTTCAAAGGCACGCGAATGCGAATATGTGTATAAGAAAACGCGCAACGGCCGCTCGCGTTTTGCCAGCGATTAATGGTTTTAATCAGCTTCGCTTCACACACTGAGCGAAAAAAAAGCAAACAGGATTTGATGCCCAAAAATAAATAGTTTGAAATTTTATTTTGATTATTATAATAATTATAAACAATTAATTTTATTCAAATTAGAGCTCAAAAAGTAAAGACAATCGGTGAATATTCACTTAATACTTACACATACATATAAAATCATTTATCTAAAATATAGAAATGGTCATAAAATATGTTTAAATAATATTTATTTATATAACATTATTCAAGTTATTTATTTTCTTCAAGTGTTTCTCATGTATTGTCATTTAATTATTTAACTTGCACAAATATTAATTTATTTAGAGTTGTTTCTTTTGTTTAAGTGTACGTGCTTATTTCTGTTATCTCTTAAATATTTTTCTGAACTCTAAGAATTGCAACGATTGATATTTATTCGAAAGTATTACCATTATGGGCTGTTATCTTCTTTCAATATCTCACAGGAGATAGTATTTTGTCTTTTAATAGGGCTGAACGTAATTAATATTTAAATAAATATTTTAAAATGAGTGTTCTAAATCCAATCTGTTTTTTCTAAATAAACAGTTTATTTTTCTCAGTGATAATACTCTGACAAAAAGTCTTACTTGGGGTTTTTTTTTTGTATGCCGTCCGGTTGCATTGTTTTTATCAGTTCTTCCAAGAATTATAATATGTTGTGGTTTCTTCTACACTCAGAACGCAGTTAAATCTGTTTGTATTTGTATTATATTACTCACACGCTCTATTTTTCAGTGAGTTCTTATCAGTTTCGTATTTAGTTTTGCTTTTGCTCAAAATCCATAAATTGCCGAATTTCTAATGAGAATTAGAACGTAGAAATAGAGCTAGTAAAATGACCTTGAGACGGACAGGGCAGTGAGTTTTTGCTTTGATGTAGAAGATGTTTGAAGACTGCTGTATATTTTTAAAGAATTAAATAATAAATACATCTAAAAGGTTCCTTAATTAAAATTAACTTGATCTAACGTCTAAGTTACTTTTGATACATGAAAATAATGTGTCTTATTTTTATAGGACTATAACTAATCTATTTCCCAAACTCTCTTGCTTTCCAGGACTTGCCACAAGATGTTGACTCGGCCTTTTTGTGGCTACTTCCACCTGCCTGAGCAGCAGCGATATTCCTCCACGTAGACGCAGGCACTTCCGGACACTTCCAAAAAGCAGCACTGCCAGATATCAGCCGGTATATCAGTTATAGACAAGAGATCGATATATATATACACACATATATATAAATATATATATATATATTCGCCGCCGACGTCGACGCCTTGTTCTTCGCGATTTCGTCGCCGTCAGCGTTCGCCGCCGACTGAGACGAAAGCTGCGAAGCAACGAGCGCCAGCGAAAGCCTCACCACGGACGCATTTATGGATGCGGGCGGCCTGCCAGTCTTCCAGAGCGCCAGCCAAGCAGCCGTCGCCCAGCAGCAGCAACAGCAACAGCAGCAGCAACAACACCTGAATCTCCACTTGCAACAACAGCAGCACCTGGGCCTACACCTGCAACAGCAACAGCAGCTGCAACTACAACAGCAACAGCACAATGTCCAGGCTCAGCAGCAGCAGCAGCTCCAAGTGCAGCAGCAACAGCAACAGCAGCAGCAGCAACAGCAGCAACACTCGCCCTACAATGCCAATCTGGGGGGAGGAGGCGGCATTGCTGGAATCCCTGGCGGCAACGGAGCTGGCGGCCCTACAAATCCTGGAGCGTTACCCTCGGCACCCGGCGAGTCCGGTGGAATGCCAGCCAAGAGGCAACCCATCGTTGACAGGCTGCGACGCCGCATGGAAAACTACCGGCGGCGTCAGACGGACTGTGTGCCGCGTTATGAGCAGGCATTTAGCACCGTTTGTGAGCAGCAGAACCAGGAGACCACCGCCCTGCAGAAGCGCTTCCTTGAGAGCAAAAACAAGCGGGCGGCCAAGAAGACAGACAAGAAGCTGCCGGATCCTAGCCAGCAGCAGCAGCAGCATCAACAGCAGCAGCAGCACCAGCAGCAGCAGCAACACCAGCAGCAGCAGCAGCACCAACAGCAGCAGCACCAGCAGCATCTTCAGCAGCACCAGACCATGTTAGCCGGACAGCTGCAGAGCAGTGTTCATGTGGTGAGTCCCGAGATATATAGCTTTTCTTTTTTTATAAAAATATGATTCAAAGATTTAATTTTTAAGTTAGAAAGATTTAGTAACTCGTCACAAAGATACTTTTCAATCCCCGAAAGTAAAGAATATCTTCATATTTCAAAGCCTAAAACCCTTCTTCTTGCCTTGACATGGCTTGTGTCAGCCTCTAAGATACAAATTTTCCCGTTTCATAGTCTTAGGAATTGAAGGAGTATAAAAATTGCATTTTATTTTTAACTTAAATGCTACTTAAGAGGTAGTAATGTGGTCAAAAGGTACTCTTAAGCACCGAACATCAGGAAACTTTTCATAATTCAAAGGCTAAAACCCATATTCCTGCTTTAACATAGCTAGTGTCACCCTCTAAGATAAAGATTCCCCCTGGTTGGGGCTTTTGAAATTGTTACAAAATCTCTGAAATTGAGAAAGAGTTTGGAATTATCTTGTCGAATGCAAATCGCATCCAGCAGATACGCGAATGCGGCGGCGAGTATATCTCATCAATGCGCGGTTGCCTCACATTAGAGCTGGTGCAGCTTTTTGTGGGCCTCAAAAGAGCAAAGAAAAAATAAATACGAAGCCAGCAATCCAAGCGGAGAATGCACAAACATATGTACAAGCTATACAGATTACATATATACACAAAATAATAATGAGGTCAGCGATTTTTTTCCGTGTGCTCTGTGCTGTATTTTGTTTTTGTACTCTTTCGGTTTTCAGTTCAGTTTCACGAACTGCGCCGCCGACTTGTAGCTACAAGATACAAGATACATTCGCTGTAGCTACAAGCAATTGCTGTTGCTTGTGTGTAGGTACTACTTAGCTGACTTTTTGACGTTCCTTTGGCTGCATTTGAAAATACCTAAATGCCCACCTTGAACAAAAGGTAACCGCAAAAAAAAAATAACGAAAAAAAGATATAAAATCAAAAGATTTTTTCTGAGTGATGCAAGCCGCGCGCGAATCTCAACAGCGGCTGCGGCCTCCGTTCTGTCTAGCTTATATAATTGTTGGCTCCGTCAACTTGTAATTACCAGACGCAGCGCAGCTCAAACTCGAAACTTGGATTCTGAAGCTGTAGATGCAGCTGAATCTGAATCGGACTCTCGCCGTCTAAGAGTTTTCTATTTCTTTTATCTGGACGACAACATATACGAAGCACTCTCAGAACGTGAGTTATTCCGAGATCGGTTTTGAGTGGAAAAGTTTTTCCGCATCCGCCTGGCAAAGCCATTTGTCGCCCCTCCTTTCCCATCAGCACGTAATTATTCATTGCCGACTGACACTGCCACAGTTGCCGATGATTTGTCCCCCCTTCATTTGAATTCTTTTTGTATGCAAAAAGTTGTTTCAATCTGGCCTTTAGCTAAGGATGAGTATGTATCTATTTTTAAGGAAGTATTTATTCAGAATACTCATTTCATATTAAATCTATAAAATTCCTTTAAAATATTATACACATTTTGTTTAAATAAATATGAAAGTACGATTTTTCACACATCTTCTTCCAAACATTAGTCATCCTCAGAAAATTGGCTTTACTCCTCTCTTAAATCTATAATAACAGCCAAATCAATATCAAATTTAAGTGCTTTGAAAATCTCCGAATAATTGATATCGAAAAACTCTCGAAATTACTTTCCCATTTCGCTGTTACTCTGGCATTCGACGGGTGGCATCTCCTCTTGAACGTATTTAATAATCAATGCAATGCAATGTGGAGAGGGAGCGGTTAATCGAAGTTCGCTTTTCACTTTTCATTTCTTTTATTTTGCTGCTTTTACTGTTTTGGAAAACTTTTACTGATTGTTGTGTGGTACGGTGAAAATCGCTGGAAAATTGCGGCCAGCAGCAGCAGCAACAGCAACAATTGCCCGTCTTCGTAGCCGGTGCAACATGCAAAACAAGAAAGCAACATTGCCGGCAACAAACATATTGTTTATAATGCGTTGTTTCTTTTTTTTCTTTCTTAGTTTATTTGGGAAAGTCGCGTGTTGCAATTTCTTCTTCTGGCTGCACTTTTTCCCCAGTTTTATTGGCTTCGTCTCTTGGTCTTTTTTTTGTTGTATTTCATTCATTGTTGCCAATTTTCACTTCACTTTGGGTCGTGTGGCATTTTCTGACAGCCGTCAGTCAGTCAGTCAAAGTCTCGAAGCGCAGTCAACAAAACAAAAAAGTTGCATGAGCGATCTACTACGCCCTCCCCTCCTCCTAAGAGCCCCCCCCACCTGCCCAATGATTTTCCTCGCTTTCCCAACCCTCCACACCTCTCCAAGTAGATTGTTGTTTATTTCAAGTGCTCCTGTTGCTATACCCTGACAGAGGGTATAGAGGGAGATTTAGTAAGGAAGTTTATTAGTAAATATCTTTATTTTTGTGTGATATTTGCATATGGATAATTGATATCCTTCTGCAGTCTGAGTTTAAGCTAGGAAAATAAATATAAGAACAAATTTAAGAGTTAATATAATAGAAAATTTATATTAAAATTATTAATTTTTTTATTTGCCCTGTTATAGTGTACATATATTATTACTATTAAAATAACCTCCCTTTATAAACTCTATTATATCTAAACCTTGGATAATACTTGGCAGAGTATACACATATCGACTTGTCGGTGTCACCTTCTCTTCTCCTTGTTGATGTTTTCGTTGCTGTTGCATCTTGATTGACAAGTGACAACATATTATTGGCGTATCGTTGCAGGCTTAGAGATTGGTTGTTGTTTTTGTTTTCGTTGTTGTACGGTTGTTGTGGTTGCACTGCCTTTGTTTATTGTTTATTGCTCCTGCAGAAGTCGCCGCCCGTTGGGCGTGTCCCGAAAAGTTGACTAAATTACACAGGGAGCGGGGTAATTTTAATATATTGAGGTAGTTAGGGTGAAATTTGTACAGCAAACATGGGAAAACATATGCAAATTAATGGGGAATAAGATGCTATTATTTATTATTTCTTCTTAGTTTTTATAGGACAACTTTTCTGCATTAAATTGATTTCTAATTTTTGGCCAATTTAAATCATAAATTTTTTTGTTTTAAATGGGTCACATTTTTGGCTTAAAAATCGCAAACACCTTCAATGGTTTTTGATCATAACTTGGCTTAAACTCAACCGATTTGAGTCTGGTTTGGTTTTTTCTTTTTTGTTTTTAATGGGGAACTTTTCTGCATTTAAAACTCGATTTATAATTTTTGGCCAATTTTTTAAAATTTTTACGTTGTAACCCCTTTCCTTTTATTGAAAAAATGGGTACATTTTAGGCTCAAAACTCGCGAATTTCTTAAGTGGTTTTTAGACCATAACTTGGCCCAAACTCAACCGTTTTCAGTCAGGTTTGGTTTTTTCTTCGTGGTTTTTAATGGAGAACTTTTCTGCATTTAAAAATCGATTTATGATTTTTGAAAGATTTACTTTAATACTTGTAAATATTTGAAAGTAACATTGTTTTATAAAATTTTCTTTATTTTAAAACAAAATATTTATACAAAAAACCTTTACTACTAGAACTTTATTAAGTAGTTTGAGTTCCTAAGTTTCTAAAATATTATCCCACCATAAAATCCCATCTAAGAAAATATATTTATTGCGTTGGCTTGGCTCAATGTTTAATTTACCGCGCATTATTTCCAAGACCTTCTTCATCCTTCTCCTTCTCCTCCTCACTTCGAACTTGTCGACAATTTATGTATTTTAAACATTTTACACATTTTTGTTAAATGCATCATTTATCTTCCAAGTTTGCCAGAGCGAGAAGCTACGGCAAAGACTGAAAATTGTAACCTACCCGGGAAAAAGGGGGATTCACCTTAAAGGCGCCTGCCGCTGCACCCCCTGCGTGCTCTGTCGAAGGATGGCGGCTGGCGGGGTTTGAGTGGGCCTGCAAAAAAGGCAAAAAATAAAAGGGGGGAAAAACAGAGGCGTAGAAGGGAGAATGAATGCCGCCGCCGTCGTTGGCTTCAACAAAATCGATTCCATTTCGACAAATGGGAGGGAAGCAGTAGCAGGCACAAAAAAACAGCCGAAAAAAGCAAAGAAAGCGAACTGCAGACGGAGAGAACTGAATGCGGCCTGCACTTGACTACAGATGAGCGGGAAGATATGTACTATATATCAGTGGATTGATATATGCAGTAAATATATATGTACATATATATATAGCAAATGATGTGCTGCAGGGCTATATGGCGGACGGAATAAATTATTGGGCCGGATTTCTTCAATAATATTGTTGCAAACGAATTGCATTTTCTTATTAACTATTTTTGTTAACTTTAAGAAAGGGGTTTACTGGAAGAAATAAGTAATTTCCTAGGAGAATGTGTATATTTTGTTGATTATATTAATTAACCAAAAATACTTTTGAAATATATTTTTTAATTTTTAATAATGTTTGTCTTAAATATAAAACCTAAATTTTAATAATTTCTTACTTCATGGGTTTGTAGGCCTTTTAAAAATCCACCAACTATTTGCCTGGCTTTCATATTATTGAATTTATTTCTAAGCAACTTCAACAGGCGATTTGATCTAGCCATATCCCTCTTTCCGTTTGTCTTTTACTTGTCTCTAATGGAGTTTTCATATGAGAACTTAAAAGCGTTGAAACATAAGCTATTTATGATTTATTTCTTACAATTAATTCCCCTTCTTTGATAATTTTATATAAAAATGTTAAATTATTTCTTCGGTTAGCAAATATTTTATATTTGTTAAAAATTTTAAATGGGTTTTAAATATTTCAATGGGGTTTACATATTTTTATTTAGCAAACTTGCTTAAATATATTTTTTTTCTATATCATAATTAAGATATATTCCACTGTACCCTCTGCACAGTGGGCCATACAGCATGTTCGTCACGCATTGCTCATTTCGGGGGTAAATTAAAGAGTTCAAGTGGGATACTTTTTCCCATGCTACCCACACTCCTCTTTACACTTCAAAGGCTTCTTTTTTGTGCGTGATATCCTTGTGCCTTGCACGGACCGTTGGAGGTAAGACGCAAAAGGTACTGCTGGTACCTGACAAAATAAAGCGGGTAAAAAGCAAGCACACACACACACACACACCCGGCCAGAGTTTTGCATCTTTTATTTATTATGTTTGGCAAATTTCATTGCATATTAAAAATGCAATTTTCCACAAGAAGAAGAGAGCTTTGGCATCGCCTTCCTGCCATCCGGCCATTTATCCTTTGCCATCCTGTCCAAAGCTCCTTTCGGCTGCCCCCTCTGCACCGCAGCAAGCTTTAAGTTTTTAGGTTCTACGGCTGGCTTTTGTCAATTGTCTTAAACATTTTAATTGCTTTACGTTTGTCCTTGTTGTTGTTGTTTTCGTTGTTGCTTTGTGTTGTCAGGGCAAAAAATAATAAACAAGAGAAAGGCGTAACACACACACAAATGTTTGTGTCCTGGCAAGTATGAGGTTTCGTTTCCTCTTGTGTGTCCTGTGTGTGGGTGCGGTTTGTCGAGTGGATTTTAACCCTTAAATAATAATCGTTTGATAATCGCATTTTTTTCTTCTTTTATTTAAGAGATTTTCATTCATTTTATTTTGCCACGGAGAGGTGGCATTTTTCCAGGCATCACCACACCGCACACATCCTGAATGAGGCGCATGGCCGCCTCCCTTTGCTGTTGCTCATTCGCCTTGCCTTTTAAAATCGATAAACTCATTTTGAAGTTGTGCAAACACAGATACACATGCTTCCCTTAGCCACTACACTTTGCTTACTTTTATTTTCTATGCGCCTACTAACCGCCCCTCGAGGGTTTCGTTTGAAATCTAAAGGATGCCCCAAACTGTGAAGTTCTCAAAGGATAAGTGCAGCTTGATGTGTGGGAGTTTTTGCTAATTTAATTTATTGGACAAATCTTACCGTCAAAGGATACTTTGTACGAACACTGAAAAGTGTGCCATAATTCTTAGTTAAGCAAATTTTGAGTGCTTTTTACAAACGGGAATAAAAATTGATGACAATAGAAAATGCTTCAAAAATATTCTATAGTCTTTTGGTTATTCTGAGATAAGATCATTGTATATTTAAGCAAAAACTAGGTATTTTTTACAAGCAGGATGTAAAACCAATAGAAATACAACCCAAAATTATGCTACAAAAATATACTCTTGCATTTTGTCACCCTGAAATAGATCACTGCATACTTTTCGACTTATTTACAAGCTTTTTAAAGCTAATTACATTTATTTTAAAGGGTTTACAGTCAAGGAAGACTTTGTTTAGTCCTGAAAATTATGCTGTGCTTTTTGTACAATAAAATACTAATTTTAAAATAAATCATAGCATACTTTTCTCCATTTCATTTGAAATCCACAAAGCGGAATTTAAATTGCTTCCAATAAACAATTGCAATCATAAATATTTGTAAATCTCTCAAGACCTTAAAGTCCTTGCCACAAATACACTGCGTAGTGAGGGGACTTTGGCTAATTAATTGGATTAAGCAAGGATTGCTGGGGCAGAGAGAGATGCATGGTTTGGCCAGCATTTATGAAATCTGCACAACTCGAACTATTTTCACTTAACTACCACACTGGCTCGTGTTGATGGGAATAGTTAACCCTTGAATGACGCCAGTCCGGCGCCATTCGGGGCTTCCTTTATGCACTCTGCCTGGCATCCACATCGTCCACGTCCATCCACATCCCAAAGGATGTTCGGGGTCCCCGGGCATGCATTCAATTTGTGTGTCGATTACATGAAATGAACTCTTGGCTGGCCGCTTGGCCGGGAAATGGAAAAAGCTGATGAAGAGCGGGTTTTATATGCAAAATTAAACCAAACACGGCTCGTGTGTCAAAGGCAAATATGCCATTGATTTGGTCGGGAACAAAAAAAAGAGTCAAGGGAACGAAAATAGAGCCAGTTAATGAGTCTCTTTTTGGATAAATAATACTTATTTTGAGTTGAGGGATGATTTTTGTAATTTAAATAGTTCTCTATGATTTTAAAAAGTGATTAAAACAATTTATTTTATTAAAAAAAGATTTAATTGTGATTTTAAAAGACAATATCCTGTGAGAAATTAATTATTATGGTTTTTAGAACTTTTAACACGGCGTCTAAAAGTATGCAATAATGTGCAAATTTTTTAACTATGTACAATTTTTGTATGCTTATTTTATACAGCTGTTTAGGGTTTTTTACTTCTGAAAGCCCACCCCTTATAATTTTAAAATCTCACCCTAATTGATTGATTATTTTCTGTAGATCTCGTAAAATGGATTTCCATTAAACCATCATAAATGATAAATGGCACAGAACCGCCTTGCTATTGATACTTATAGATATACACTTGATATAAACTGGGCAGAATTTATCCCTCCCTCGAAAATCCCTCACATTTATCGCCAGCAATCTTATCGCCCTAATAAAGTCCTGTTCATCCCCAGAAATCTGTATATTACTCTCGGTCTGATTTTCTTTTTTCATCACTGAATCGCAAACTTTCATCATGTTCTGCAAACCATCATCCCTTTTGGGTGGATAACCAACCCCCGCCACCCGCTGACTGGCTGGCTGGCTTGCTGGCTGGCTATACAGTCCTGCCCCATAACCATAACGATTATGTCCGTGCAACATGTGACATCAACAACATCATAACCAAAGCGGCCTTCGTCCGTCTTTCCTTTGAGT
This sequence comes from Drosophila nikananu, assembly GCA_008042635.1. Classification (NCBI taxonomy): domain Eukaryota; kingdom Metazoa; phylum Arthropoda; class Insecta; order Diptera; family Drosophilidae; genus Drosophila; species Drosophila nikananu. The sequence continues at coordinate 19,119 of VNJV01006744.1, forward strand.
TCGAGGCAGCTTAAGCTGCTCCTCTGCAGGAGCATTCAGTTTTCCCGCTTTCCCACCTGCAGTTTTCTCTCCTCCCAATTTGCATACAAAAGAGGCGGGCATTGGGAATGGGTTTTCACTAATGCTCTAATGAGCTTTCCCACTGAAAACTCCATTCTTCTGTTTTGGCCCACGCGGCGTATACTTAATGATGATGCCGATGATGATGTGTGTGTGTGTGAGTTTGGGGCATATGGACAAATGCCTCTCGAAGTGATTAGCGCTTTCGGAATCCTGAAACAATGGAATCCTTGACCAATGCCAACTGGGGAGAGAGAGCTTGATGGGATTTACGAAGGATTCCACAGCGGTTTGAGGCGGCACTTTGCCGGGATTTGTAGAGCGTAGAAAAAAAGAGGGGAGAGAGAAAAAAGAGAGAGAGATAGATAGAGAGAGAGAGAGGGAGAGTGAAAAAAACCATTTTCATTACTTTACTAGAGCGGAAATGGCAAATTAACTGCACAAATACACTGACGGACACACTGACGGACACACTGACGGTGTGTTTGTATGCTCATTTATTCATTACATTGCATGCATGGCCCCCTGTATGCCACCCAGTCACCCAGCCACCCATTTATCCACCCAATCCAACCCCCTACGACCTTACAAGCCCCTCCTCATACAACCCACTCATTGACTTAAAATGCTTAAAGTTGATTTTGGCTCAGGGACAATGTTAATCAGGGAAAGGAAAATATTAGAACAGAGAGGAGAAAAAGCATCTATAAAGAATATTTACTGTAATTTAATCTTATATTTAATAGATTTTTCAGTAAAGATTTATATTACATTCCAAAAATGCATAAAGAATTCCCCGTTTTATGACGGCTTAACATTTAATCTCTCACTTTCAAAACAAAGAAGGTGAAATGTCATTAGTTAGTGGCTCAGAAAATAAGCTTTATTATTTTCAAAGGTCGCCCATCACCGGATAAATTATAGCTTTCAACATAAACGGAATAACGCATTTAATATTCCCCCTGCCATCAGAGACAAAAACTTATCGCTCTCATTGCGTCATTGAGGCTGCCTTTGTTTGCACTGTCGACGACGAGTGCGCTGTTTTTTTCTCTTCTTCTTTTGTTTTTAAATGTTAAATATATAAACGGACAATTTCAGTGAGTTTTTCAGCTGAAGGCTGTAGGCGATTCGCGAAAAGGAGACAACTTCGTCGTCGTCGTCATCAATGTCAGCGGTGATGACGAAATGTTTGCAAATAAACAAAACCTCGCCTCCAACAAATAGAAATGTTAAATGAATCGTGGATGTGAGACAATGAGTCCATCCGACATGTGAAAAAAAAAACGTTTACGTCTGAGTGGGTTTTTTTTTCGTATTTTATACCCTTTCCAAAGAGAGCATTATAGTTTATTCAGGATTATAAACCGGGAAAGGTTTCTTCCTAAAAAATGGAAAGAAGAAAATGTATTGCAAATCTTAGTAAGAATTAGTTCTTTTTCTGAAATTAGAAAATAACTGGCCCATCTCTTAGTAAAAGTTTTTAAAAATAATTTTAGGAAAATGGTTTGAACACATTTTATGAGTTATAAGCCTTCAAAAGGGAACTTTCTTGTACATTTAACATTGAAAAATCGACATTGTTTAAGAAAAAGGGTATACAAGCTTCGATAAGCTTATTTGCTTTAATTGTTTTTATTGTGCTTACTGGACTGGGTGAAGCATATACATTACATACACTGCGAAAAGTAATGCCGCCGCCGTCGTTGCTGCCGGAAGTTCAAAAGGTGACAATGAGACACAGAGGAAGACGGTATTGGGATGGAATGGGTGGGTGGCAAAGGGGGGCAGCCCAAGTGGGTGCAAAACGGGGAAGAAGTGGACAATTGGCGGCAGAATTCACTTGAAGCAATTAAATTTATGAGATTGTTGATTTTGTGCTTTGTGATGAAAGCCAGCCGATGAATGGACAGACGAACAAACTCAGCTGAGACAAAAGGCAAAGGGTTAAGCGCGCCCTTCCTGTTGTTTCACTTTATTTCATTTTATTTCGCTTTATTTCGCTTTTATTCAATTTGTTTTTCGCTTTTCCGACCAACGGAAAATACATATAAGCACGCCCAGATATACGAGTGGCTATAAAATATCTTTGGTTCACATTTAAATCCGTAATTTCAATTCAACTTGTCGTGTTTACACACACAATGCATAATTTATAGAAATTTGTCTGCAAAGCGCAGCGGCAGCGTCGACGTTGACTGCTGCGCTGACTGCGACATCGCCAGCGGCAGAGGCAAAAGCAGAGCAGCCAACGAAAGAGAGATGGTCATGCGAAAGGAAAGAGATGTAGAGTGAGAGAGGAGGGCTCATGTAACCTGAAGTCGAGGAACGCTCGGCGTAAGCACAGTGCGCTGTGTAAGTTCACAGACTAGGCAAATTGAAAGAAAACCAAGATTTTGGAGTCAAAAATAGGGTTAAAGGGCTTATTTTCTTTATATAATATATATTTCCCTATATATAAAATTTCGTTTCTACCTTTCCAAAGGAAATGGCCTTAATTTATTATTCAAAACATTTAAGTTTATTTTTTTTATAATTACTAGACTTGTATCACTCACTGTCTGTCCATGGGGCACCGAACATCTATGGCACGCAGTCTCTTTCAGTCAGTCAGTCAGCAATCAGGCCCTCTCCCCTGCTCCTGCTTTCTCCATACCCCCTCTCCCTTCTCCATTCTCAAGTGTCGCATATGGCAGGCAACGTGTGCCGCCGCTCTTTCTTTCTCTCTCTCTCTCTTTGCTCCTCTTCTCCGCCGGATCCTTCTCCTTCCTCCTGATTCGCTGTTGTTGTTGTTGGTTTGGTTTGGTTTTGAAGCTCCTGTAATGGGGCGCCTCTGCGGTCCAAGAGAGGTAGTTGGTTCAGGCAGGACAGGGGGGGAGGTTAGGGCCCTCATATCACAGTGTGCGAGTGCCTATACTTGCTATATGTGTGGTAGGTGTGTGTGCCAGTGTGTTTGTGTTAAACTCAACGAAGCTTAAAAGCTTTGTTTGCACCATGAACGACTTCAATATTTGTAGTCTGTATTCTCCACTTGATTTCCCAGCCGATGGTATGTAAACCAGAAAACACTGGCTTTTCTTATTAGCCAATTGTTTATGCAAAGATTTTAAGGGGAGTATCTAATTGTTAATAAAATAGTTCTAAGTGATATATGTATACAGGGAAAGTCCCTGTTTATAAGATTGCGTTTATCACTTTGGGGAACTTTTATCACTTTGAGGAACTTTTATCACTATGTGGAATTTACTCATAATATTTATTTGTTGTAATCTAGAATAATTGTACTCTGATAATTTCCAACTAATCTTAATTTAAATATGTGATAAACGACTGTGGTAAGATTTTACATTTAGTAGGAGTCACGGTTTTTATATAATATATCTTTAGGTAGAAATATTACACAAATAATTGAAAGGACTTTTTGTAAACGATATATTACTTAGATTTTCCTTAAAAGTTTTTTTTTAATGCGTATGATCTTGATATTGAATTGTAAATCTCCTAATTAATTAAATTCTGACTTGTTGTGGATTTATTATTTAAGCTGGCGCCCAACGATGAGCACAAGGACCGTAAGGCGTAATTTTTAACAGAATTTATAACTTCACGACTTTAAATTTGCCACGCATTTTAATGCCTTCTATTTAATAGATTTTAAATAAGCCTACTTAAACATTTAAATGCAAAAATACACTTTTCTCATTAAACTAGAAGATATTTGAATAGATTTTATTTATGCATTTTGTGAATGCAGTCCAAGGAGGCCCCCGCTTTGGTCCCCTATCAATGCTAGTGGTTTGTTCCTGGGGTGTACCCAACCCCACCCCCTGCGGCCCCTCTTGACTTTCCCCCCTTGGCAAACTGTGCCATTCTATTGAGTGGCGCGCCGCCCCCCTTTTCACGCACGCCGCCACCCTGCCGCATGGCCGAGAAGTGCAAGGAAAGCGAAAACGAACGAAAATGTGGGGTGAAAAAAGAAGAGAGGAGAAAAAAAAAAGATTGTTGAGGCAGCCACATAATCCACTTTTGCCCCTACCCCGCCCCTGGGAAGCCCCGACCATGGAGTGTGCCTTTTGTTGCTGCGGAGAAATATAAAAAATAATTGGAAGTCGCTTGCAACGATGTTGTCGCTCTCGTCAGCCTCGCCGTTGACGTTTTGCTTGTTAGCTGCACTGCACTCTCTCCCTGTCTCTCCTGCCAGCTCTCCAGTTACCCATCCCTGCCCCCCATTTCCCATTTTCCATTTCCCTATGCCTCCTGTATGCTTTCCTGCGGTTTCACTCTTCTTTTTCTTTCTCGTTTACCCCACTGCAGTCGCCTTTGATTTGACTTTTGTTTGCTGGTGATTAGGAGCCCAAGAAGTGGAAGCTGTTCCCAGGATTTGTTTAAACAATTCGGGAATGGTTCATTGGGAGGTATATAGGGGGAAATTTGTAGGTCTAAAAATAAAAGGGGAAAAAGAGGATTAAATTAAAGGAGTTGGAATATTTGGCTGGTAGATTGAGAGAAGTTGTGGGTCTTAAAAATTAAAGCGGATAGGGGGCTTTAAGTTAAAGAATTTGGAATATTTTAGTTAGAAAACAAGTATTTATATCTATCTATAATATAAAATTGTTTTCTGCGGTGTGAAAATTTAATACAATTTCTAAAAAAGCCCCAAGCCCTGCCTTTCTAAAAACTACTTTTAAATTATCCAAAATTACAAACCTTAATAAAAAGTCCTGAAAACAGAGGCCATTTGCATCTTCCCCTAATTTGGCTTATGGATATCCTCGGCAATCTCTGAAATCCGTTGACACTCTCGCTTGACCCCCCGAAAAAGCCCTTTTGTGTCCTGTCATCATCAGCAACTTTTCTGGATGTCCTGCTAAATTAATAATTTTGATTGGTTCTTGACTTTGCACCCTTCAACACTCTAACCGCCCCCCAACCCCCAACCCCTCTAATCGTTGTGTTATCCTCCGTGTTTTATCAACACTTTTGCATCATCTTGAGCCCATCGTCGTCGTCGTCATCATCATAATCATAACTATTATTATTAACGGCAGAGAAACGAGCCTATTTACCGTCAACAAGCACAAAATCGTCTGCTACCCCTTGGGTTGTGCTGTACACACCCACCCCCCATTCCCTACCCTATCTACCCTATGGATATATTTTCCCAACTCCAAACCCCTAGAGAAACCCTCCCCCAGGGGTTTTGGCAACCGAAGAAAAGTACAAAAAAAAAAAAACGAAGCAAATTTCCCACAAAACTTTAGCAGGCGATAAAAATTTGTCTACATTAGCTGAGAGAAAGAGGCGAATGGGGTCCCGCCGCACGTTGCACAGTTTTGTGGCATATGCCGCACGATTATACACGGTAAACAAAATTTGGGTTACTGGTTAATTAGAATCTATTCGAGATTTTTATAAAATGGTACTAAAGTTGGTAATGAAAAAATACAAAAAAACAATTTATTAGTTACAAATATAAAAACAACATTTTCATAGAGTTTTTCTTTGATTACTTTTATTTTAAATTAAATTTAAATATATGTTATCAATTAGTATAGTTTCATTGACAAATTCTTTATTATTTTTAAAATGTCAAAGAAATAATTGAGAGCTGCTTACATGATACTTTTTAATAAAATAAGCTATTCAAGGGATTTTCAAACCTTACTTACTCTATGGAAGTGTTGATAAGCTAATCTGCAATAAGAATTTCTCCCAAACTTCTTGTTTTTTGGTTCAACTTTTTCAAAGTGCACCCCTGCTTATTAAATCCTCCCCTTCCACTGCCTCATCGAAAACTATCGTTTATCTGAAGTTTTGGTATGTTTTTGGTAACAATCTTAACGTTACTCGTTGGTATTTGGCATTCGAGGCAAATCCTCTTTGGCCACCTTTTGGCTGCGTGTGTGGGTGCCATTTGCAAGGGACAACCGTTGGTCTGCTGTCATTCCCCAAAACCCTACTACTGGTGGTTACACCCCTTCGGTGGCACCCCTCTTAAAACCAGGGAACCCCCTGGAACTCCCCCCTCAATTCTGTGCAATTTGTGGCCTGGCTTTAAGTTTCTGGCTTAAGTGCGCATGTCCTGGCCAGAGGAGATTGGTGTCTGCCCGCTGCTTTCCTTGCTCAATTATTGACGAAATATTTTTGAAATTTCCTCGGATTCCCGTGGATTTCCTCGAATTCTGTTAATTGCCCTCCAAAAAACCCCCTCCCCACGGTTCGTATTAACAGATTTTGCAGGCTGTTATTGTTTTTCCGCAAGTGCGTTGACATAAACAAAGTTCGCACACACTGTGGCAGCAGGAAAGTAAATAAATACGAGAGTTGTGACGGAAAATTGCATTGCATTTCGTTAAATGGCGAAACGTCGACGCCTAATTGAATATCGCATAGCGTCCAAGAGCAACAACTAGCAGTAGGGTTCTCCGACTAGCAAATCCCACTTGACGACAGCGACGTCGAGCAGCTAAGACAATCGCAGAAGGCGTGACACCAACCCCTATACCCCCCTCTATATATATGTATATGGGTATGGAATAGGGGCCTCCTCCGTCCGAATCATCTCCTGAGCTCTCGGTCTGTGCTTTCATTGCATCAAAACAAAATTCAATTAAGTTGATTGCAAATCGTTGCCGTCAAAATGAAGGCGAAATGCGAAACAAAAGGAAATGAAATCGGGGCACAAGTTGCATGGATGGAGAATAGGCGTTTCAAGTCGGAATTGCAAATCAAAAAATTGTGAAAAAAGAATCCAAAAAGAAGCTGGTGTTTTTTTTATGCAATTTCGGCTAAAGTTGCTCTTAAAAACGTAAAAAGGCTTAATAGTTGTAATTACAATTATTACATTGTTTCTTTGAAAAATGATGGGTTTAAGTTCGCTGAATAAAAGATTTGAAAGAAATTCAACTTTTTGTAGTATTTTTTAGGTATTTTTGTAGGATTTGATTTCTGCGTATACGTAATATTTTTTTTTTCTTTTCTGAGTATAAAATGTAATATTTTATTTGTTATTTTTTGAGTATTAAATGATATTTTTTAAATTGTCTGGGGTTTAATCTTCTTTTACAATGACTATATATGTACATAGATGGAAATCACATTACGTATACGTAATATTCGCTATACATTGTTATTTGAAACAAGTTTAAAGTTCTGTCAGCGCGAGCCTACTTTTTATGCCAATCACTTGCCATATATATAATTGTATATATTTAAAAGGTTTGCCCATGGATTTCATGCTTTTTATAGCCTTGATCCTGTTTTTTTTTTAATTTCCCATTTGTCCATCCAATTTTATTAACAGTTTTGCACTGTTAATTAAAGCTTGCATTTCACTCGCTCGCCCCTAACCCTTTTTTTTTTGTAGTTTGCCTGTGGCCTGTTCGTGTCATCTATTGGCCAACTTCTCTGGGCCAAGAGAGAGGCTAATTGGTATTGTCAGCACACTGCCAGTGTCATTTAGCCAATATAATATTTCCAACAAAGTTGCATGCACTTTTAAGCTCGAAAAAATATGTCAAATTTATAATTTATATTTAACGCAGAAAAAAGTGTGCGTGTATCTTGTCTCTGTTCTTTTTATTTTTTTGCTCCTGTCAATGATTTATTTAACTATAGTATCTGCACTTACGGGTGTAAAATATATAGGTATTAATTAATTTATAAAACATATGCGAAGCCTGACAGCAAAGAGCAATTTTCCGTGTCGGTGCCACACGGCGTATGCGTAATTATTTTCATACGCACACTATGACAGTTTCAAATTTTTTTTTTCTCATTAACCAAAGATTACCTAGAAATCTTTATTGACTAAAACTTGAGTACATTTTTACAGACAAATGTTTTAAAATGTAATTGTTTGAAACGCCTGTTTTTGTGGCCACAAATTGGACAAACTTTCGGGTAATTGGACTTCTCTAATTGCTTTATTACACAGCTTTAATTGCTCGTTCTAAAAACGCTCGCTGCTAACTTACAGCTGTTATTTAACAGACCTCTGGGGCAGCAGCGAGTCACTTAGTCAGCGCGATTGCTTGACTTGCTTTTGTTTTTGTGAGGTTTTCTTTTGTTTTGTTTTGATTTGGTCCGTCAGCCCAGCGTCTGTGTGTTTGCCTATGTTTTCTTTTCGCTCTCTTTCTCTATCTCCATTCCCGTTTGGTTGCCTTCCCACCTACTCCTCCTGCTGCTGCCTAGTTTCTCCTCTCAGTTCCCGAAACATGGAGAAAAGACCCTTTGTAAATTTTAATGGCAAATCTGCTGCCATTTGCGGCACATTTCGCGTACAATTTTCATTTTTGTTATGCCCACATATTTATTTTCATGGCTTGCCCTAGGTGGTTGGGCGGCGCTGTACGCGGGGTGGCGGGGATAGGCCTGCACACGCTTTTCTTGGACACTGAGAAAAATAGTTATAGAAAAAAAAATTAATTGATCCGATTAAGGAGCCCTCAAAAGTAGGCAACTAAAAAAGTAGGTAACTAATTAGCTATTATTTTTTAAAGCTTCTTTTTTATTTGAAAGTACGGTTTACATTTTTTGCAGTGTTTACAACATTGCTAAAGGGGCGCACTTTACATTTGTTTTGTTTATTTTGGCGTGAGCGTTGCCAGCGTGAGAGAGAGAACATTGGAAGACTTGGCCATCGCGCGACAAGAGAGTGAGCGCGAGTGTTGCTATGCCTGCTTACGGGTGATAGTGTGAGTGGGGAGCCCCATTTGGGGAGCCGGCAAGAGAAGAAGAGAGAGTGATGTGAGAGAATGTCGATGGCTCCGACTCTCTGCATATTGTTGCTGCTTTTGCCGCAACCGCTGTTGCTGTTGCTTTTGCTGTTGTTGGCATGCCATTTCCCGTTATCAGTGGCAGACTTTCTGCCAACCTGCTGTCGCACGCTGTCGACGTCGGCGTCGCTGTCACTGCCGCCGCTCAACGGTGACGCCACGAAAGCCTAACGGCACAGTGGGTGTGAGACGTACATTTTTGGAGAAAATTTAAATATTGTTATTACTATTTTATAGGCTCATGTTTTATAAGTTCTTAACTTGATATATTTATTTTTTATATTAAAATATTTTTAAAAGATTTTGTTCTGCCCCACTGTGCCTCTAAACTCTGTCCCTCATTTTGGATTTCTGTGCGCACGCCATGCCAGCTAATTTTGGATTTTCTAAGCGAGCGGAGTGAAATATTTTTAGCTTTTCGATTGAGACTGCTACGCTAGCTGCTAAGCTGGCTGTTACGCCGGCAGCGACGCGACGGAGCTATCCACATGCAGATTTTTGCAATTGTTTGCCTTATTTGGCCGCTGACGTGATTTTGTTGTTGCTGTTGTTGCCGTTGTATTTTTAGCCAGTTGATTTATCATTCTTACTGCGTTTACGCTGCATTTGTGGCTAATCAGTATTTATCTCTCTTTTCTTCTCGTTGCAGGTGAGTGTCGTCCCCCCATTCTCTTCCTTTTGTGGAAATATGCACACGAAAAGTGCAGATAAAATCGTAAGTTAAGCTAAGCTAAGTAAGTTTAAGAATATTGAAATTATTATGGAATGTTTGCTGTCATCGTTGCCGAGTTATTTTTGATAAGAGAGCCGAGTGTCGATGCTAAAGTCAAGATCACGGGTTACGTATACGCAGCGTTGGTCACGCTTCGCTCAAAGCGGCGGTTTGTGAAAGTGTGTGTATAACAGTTGATAACATATTTTTTATGAAATATTTTGCCATTTGGGGAAAGAACTACCAAGTAGCTCTTTAGCTGTCAGATATTTAGTAAACTTCTTACTAAACTATACCTTTTTTATGATGTTAATTTTTTCCCAGTGCTTGGATTATAATAATTGTGTCATTTGGCGTAAACAACAAATCAATGTGTGTGGTGGGTTGGTGCTGGCGTGTGGCAAGAAGATATTTAAAGCTAACTCGCTTCCATGTCTCATTCCATGGTATTCCAATTTTCTCCCCCTTTTGAAAACTCCATAGAATTTCCCCACTTCTCTGGCCGCTCTTCTCAATTATTCCCTCCCATTTGGCTATGCAACTGTGGTCGGTATTTTCTCAGCTTTTCCACCGCTTTTCCGACGCGCCGCGTCGCCTGGCTTTGAAGTGTTTACATTTTGCGTTTGAATTATCGCTGCTTTATATGCTTCGCTTTGATTTTCTATTCACTTGTTGTTATTATTGCTCCTCAGCCAGCGTCTGCTTTACTTATTTTAAGCTAATTTTAGTATTTAGCTTTCGTTTGCATTTCAATTCAATTTGGAAAATGAGGGAAAATGCTGCGGGAAAATGCTGCCTAGCGAAGAGCATGGCCTGGACTCGACTGTACTTTTTATTTTTAATTTCCAATTCAATTTAATTGTTGTTCTTTTTCTGCTCCTCCACCCACTGTTGTTATTTTTGTTTCGCTTTCTGATTTGATTTGTGTATTTGGCTTGGCGCCGTCAGGCCTGAAAACAAAAAAGATTGTTTTCAAAGATATCATTTCCCAGAAGTATAGAAATTATAAAGGCAACATGAGCAGGAAATTTGGGTAAATCGAAATAAAAGAAGTACGAAAATGGAGTATATTATTAGGGATTTACAGAAACTCCTCTATAAAACTGTTATATTTATGAAAAATGTGTTTTTGAATGTCTAACTTTTCTTTGAGGATTTGTTTTTGACTTAGCAGAATTCCCCTTTTTTTCAGTTTCCTTTCGAATAATTTTTCTCGCAGTTCTGTGGTGGGACCTTATCGTTTAGAAGTGAGAAAGATCCCCTCTTTTACTCTCTCTCATTCTTCGAATGTCTCTCTTTCTCTCGCTCTCTCTCTGTTCACGCAGTTTGCCTTCAGAGAAGCCGAGATTTGTTTACTTGCGTTACCTTATTGTTGTTATTTTTTTAGCTGTCGCAATTGAAGCGCAGTTTCAGCTGTACAATATACAGTTGCGGTAAAAATAATAAATAAATAAAACAATGTAAAAGTTGAGATTTATTTAAATTGAAAAAATTCAAATAACCACACTTTAGTTTAAAACAAAAATTAAGTTTTGAAATAAGGTAAAACAAGAGATACATATGTTAAAAAATATTTTTAAATTAAGTAACAATTTCTTGTAAAAACCTTAAATGTTTTCACTATAAGCTGTAGCTCCGAATATCCTATAGTTTGTACTAATTAGCTTCTTTTGCATTTATCTTGGGAGCTATTATTGCGACCGCAACTGCAGCTGTACTTGTACTCCTAACCATATTCCTATATCTATACCTCTACCCATAGCTATATAGCCACAATACTCGGGTATGCGAAATCCCTTGAAGCGTTTCAACGTATTACTTTTTGTTGTTATTGTTGTTTTGCTGCGCTTCGGTTTGTTTGATTTGGCTTGCTCACCTTCGGCTCAACAGCCAGCCAGCCAGCGAGCGTGCCAGCAACAACAACAATATCGAATTCACTGAGACATCGACTGAGACGCCGACTGAGGCAGCGACGGCAGCAACAGAGGCTGGGGACTCAAACTGAAACTCAAAACGAATCCGAATCCGAGGCTCGTGCTGTTTCATTTGAATGAGCACACGACGGAGTTTGAGGCGCATTGAAGACACAGTGAAGCCTTTTCAATAATTTCCTACAGCTTAAGGAGTGTTTCCTCATTTTTTCCAAAAACAAACCTGTTTACTATTGTTATTTTTCGCTTTTCTTGGTGTATTGGTGAAATAACGAAGCAGGTAGTACTTTCTAAGGGTTTTGTGAAACACTTTTATATAAGTTAAAGCTGTTTCCTATAACTTTAAGAGTTATTCCTAAAAAAACTTATTTATTTTAGTTATTTTTTGGCTTCTATTGGTGTATTGGAATTATTAAAATGGGTGTATTGGTGAAATATTTAATTGTTGAATTTGTATGATTTTTTAAAAAGGGTTAACAAGTTATTTCTTATTATTGCTAAGCAAACAGGTTGACTTTTATCATTGTTAAAATGTTGAAATTGGTGTATTGGTGAAACCTAATCAGGGAAACCTATTATATTTGCATAATTTCAGCTAATGGAAGTATGAATAAAACCCTTTTCTATGTTTACAGTTACTGCAATTATGGTTTCACTTTGATTTTCGCCACAGTTACAGTATTTACTGTGACTTGGCTGGCAAATTAATAGTCTTTGGTTTCAGTTTGTGAAAACTTAAAAATTAGTTAACCCAAATTGGCAGCTCTAGGGCCATTTCCACATATTTCTGTTCACTTTAAACTTAGCGTTGGTATTTCTTCATTGCCTAAGAAGTTGCTAGAAACAAAGACGGAAAATAAGAGTTACATACTTTATAAAAAAAATGCCTTTTCAAATTCATAGTTCAATATAAATTTTGTTAAATGTTCCTAAAGTATTCAGTACTTACTGAATAAGCTTATATAATAATCTCCCTACTTTGGAAAATGAATTGCACATTTTGTTTATATTTCCCTCATCTTGTTAGGTGCCATGGGGCGGATACTTGTTACCTGCTCAGTAATTTATCACTGGCTTCTTAAGCAAATACTCAACATTCCTCCCCGAATTCCCTCCCTATATATGTACACTCTTATGTATCCCATAAATATCGTATTAAATATTTGCCATAGAATCGCCATCGATGTTGGTGCTTCGCGTTTGCATTAACGCCAAATGTTGTCTGTTTATCTCCGCTAGTTATTGTTCGCTGCCCATAGGTGGTGCGTTGGTGGTGTTATGTACTGCGACGGCTGCCTTCGAGGGATGTGGAGGATGAGGGAGGCGGACGGTGATAAAGCGGGCGGGTTTTGCGCCTCTGTTTGGTGGTTGCAAACTTTTGTGGCATTGCCAGTTGATTGGATTGCCATGAGATGAACTTGGCGTGAGTGTGTGCGAGTGTGGCAAGTGATTTATGAGTCCCCCGTGCTGATATGGGATATGTGATATGCGATAGATATACAATAGATACAATGTCATTAGCGTCCTTCTCGATACAACCAGCGTTCGTAGCGAAGATGAAAATGCAATTTCTGTATGTTTTTGTGTCTATTTTTTACTCAATTTTAATTCAATCATGATTAAAAAGTAGCTAGAAACGTACAAGTATCTTATTTCAAAGATGCCTGTTTCTAACCCAATCGATATGCCATAAATTAAGAAGGAAAATTGTATTTTAGTCAGGAATATCAACATGTGCTTGCTTTTTCAATTGCAAACCGAAGTCAGAGCATATGTTTACCTTCGATTTTTGTATATTTTATGTTATTGTTTAAGATATTTTTAAAGTAAGCTTCCCTTAACAGTATTTTATAGTCAACAAGTTAGCCTTGACTGTCTTGCCACAAAAAAAGCAATCTCTTTTATTTCCTATGACAAACTTTAAAGAAATTTGACGAAATTTAAACAAGTGCCCGTGCCCCTTATTCGATCCACACTCTACGGTGATGGTTACGCGGACTCGAAAGATGATGATGCAGTCGATGGACCCGATCTTCTCTTGCGGTTTTGAGGTCTTTGGGCGAGTGCAGGGCGTGAAGCTGCGGAAACAGACCCAGGACCTGGCCACGCTGAATCAGGTCCGCGGCTGGGTGATGAACACCGATGAGGGCACGGTCAAGGGGGAGCTGGAGGGCACTCTGTCCAAGGTCAACGAGCTCAAGTTCTGGCTGCTGAACTTCGGCAGTCCGGGTTCCATTATCGAACGGGCCGAGTTCACGCCCACCAGGGAGATCAACTCCCACACCTTTAGCCGCTTCTCCATACGCTACCGCCCTCTTCCTTCCAACAAGCACCTGGCCATTGAGCTGAATTCCTGAAGATCCATCGGGATGCTTGCGTTGTGTACCTGTTGGGATCTGTGTGTGTGTTTGTGTGTTGTTCAGTGCCAAAATTCTAACTGTGTTTGTTGTAACGCCGTCGCTTCACGGAACGTCCATTTATAAAAAGGCCTCAAAAGTGAAAAACAGGCTGGCAGCCACTAATTAAGCTCCACAAAGAAATGCTCAGCGCAATTACGTGCCCACATGTGTGTGTAAAAACACTGGAAATAAATGAAGGGTGGCTTGAAACAATCTGTAAACAAATTGTATTTAATATATCCCCCGATCTAGCGGTATCAGCATTAATTTCAAATCTTAACAGCATTGCTTTTCAAAGAATTTGTGCAAAATGGTAATTCAAATACACAGCAATTATTCTTTTAATTCGTAAAAATAAACATTTCTGTGCTTTAATTTAATGAAAATTGAATTTAAATTCAAAGATACGAATTATTTACCCTATTTTTAAGCTTTCTAAACACCTCTACCAATTTTTTGAGTGCACTTAGGCTAATATATAAGTGTATATTGTAAAGTACCTGGGTATATAGTACTTATATGCGAAAGATGGCTCGCTTAGACAGACACCTGCAGCCTCAGCTCTGTCTCTGTCTCTAGCTCTGACTTTGGCTTTAACCGAAGCTCCTCTATAGCTTCAGTTTCACAGTTTCAGCCTCGGCTTGGCCACATTTCCAGTTGAGCGACGCCCCGAACTGGCAATGAGTTTTTATGAGCCAAAAGCCGGCAGCCGTGAGGCAAAGCAACAGACTATAGGGATATAGTATACAGGCGGAATATATATAAATATGTATATTATATATATTGTTTATATGTATATAGAAAAAAGGGGTAACCAATATTCATGGCCCGAATAGAGCAGATTCTTGATGGAAAACACTAATTAGATTAGTAAAGTTTAAGGTAGTAGATTTGTCTTGTTTTTTGATCATAACTTGGCTTAAACTCAACCGATTTCAGCCTGCTCTGGTTTTTTCTCCTTAGTTTTTAATGGAGAACTTTTCTGTATTTAAAACTCGATTGCGAATTTTTGGCCAATTTTTGACAATTTTGACGATGTAATCCCTTTCATTTTTGTTGAAAAATAGGGTACTTTTTTGGCTCAAAAATCGCGAACTTCTTTAAGGTTTTTTGATCATAACTTTGCTTAAACTCAACAGATTTCACCCTGGTTTGGGGTTTTCTTCTTAGTTTTTAATGGAGAACTTTTCTGCATTTAAAACTCAATTTCGAATTTTCGGCAAATTTTTGACAATTGTGACGATGTAACCCCTTAAATTTTCTTGAAAAAATTGGGTAAATTTTTGCCTCAAAAATTACGAACTTTCTTAAGGTTTTCTGATCATAACTTGACTTAAACTTATCCGATTTCAGTCTGGTTTGGTTTTTTCTTCTTAGTTTTTAATGGAGAACTTTTCTGCATTCAAAACTCGATTGCGAATTTTTGGCCAATTTTTGAAAATTTTGACGATGTAACGCCTTTCATTTTTTTTTTCAAAAAATGGGTACATTACAATTAAAATCGGACAAAATCGAGGTGGCAACCTGCTTTTCTTATCACTTTTTGCGGATTGTCCAACTCTGTGGAATTGCTTTTGTTGTTGCTGCTCCCAAATGCCCTCCATGGGTCGCTGACTACAGGGACGCCTCTGCTTCTGCCGATGCCGCCGTTGGCTGCTCTGTCAGCGTCGAAGCACTGCGCATAATCACAACAAAATCAAACAAATGAACGGCACTGACACAGCAGCAATTAGAGATGCTATGTTAGCTAGATTTTTCAATAATACCTAGAAAGTAATTTTAAATACAATACAAAATTTTAAATAACTAAAAATTCAATTTTCAGTTTTCTGGTAGTCTTTTCAAACTTTTAATTACGATCAAGTTTAAAAACTTAAAACATTCTTTTTCTAAATAAATTTTGTTTAAACCCCCAAGAAAGATTTAACTTGGCTATTTGTCACGTTTTACACACCTTTAGCTATTATTTGTGAGCTTACAGCACTGCCATGGGCAGCAACAGCAACATGAGCAACAGCGGCAACATGACCGCAGCAACAGCTTCGCAGCAGCAGCAGAAACACGCGTTGCTGCGAGTGTGCGTGGTGTGTGTGTGCTCGCTGCTGGCTGTGTGAGGTTGTGTTGGCAACTTCGTTGCGTATGTAACAGGCGCCCAGATTTCGGCGAGAGAGAGCTCGCCGAGGCATAAGAACATTTCCCGCGGAGTGGAGTGGATCTGGTGGAAGTGTTCCCATTTGTGTAGATGTTGCTGTTGTTGTGGTTGCGGAATTTTTATAGGTTAAGCTGCGCCGGGGCAGGAGCCGGGGGAGGCTGTGTGGCTGTGGCCAGCAAAGAGGGTTGTTTGCCTGCTGCTGTGGCCTTAACTAGTTTCAGCCGGCCGGTGTCGTTGCCTTTGTAACATAACAGCGAGCGCAGCGCAAAGGCGCTGCAAAAAGAAAGAAGAAAAAAAAACCAACGAGATAAAGAGAGCGCAGTTCTTATTCGTTGTTTCACTCAAACCTTTTTGAGTGAATCGTGGGATCCGATGCCCTTTTGAGCGAAAATTCCTTAGCCTCCTCTGTTTCCGGTTGTCACTTCCTTATTTAGTTGTTTCATGTTATTTGCCGTTGGTCCTTGCTTCGGGGGTAGCTCTGCCCCAAGTGTCCTTGTAGCCTCAAGCCAATTTAACAGCCATCAAAGCCTGGCAGCAACGAATTCAATTTCCCTGAAAGCTTGCGGAGAAACTTGCCTGGCCATTGACGATCATTAGCCGGATTATTATTAGTCTATTAGTGGTAATAAAATTTATGACACAAATATACAAATTGAGGGGAAAACTTTGCTGACGCCGAAAAATGGAAATTGAAAACGATAGACTCGATGGCGGGAGGGGTGGGGACTGGTGGGGCAGGACAGGTTGTCGCGGCATACATAAATGCAAACACTTTGTGCAAATATTTGTGTCATTAAACAAATGACAAACGAATTGGTTTCAGCACGAAAGAGCCAGAGAGTCAGAGAGAGAGAGAGAGAGACTGACATGCAACATGCTAACAGCGAGCAGGCAGCGGCTTATCAACATGGCCATGCTAGACTGCTGTTAAAGCTCTGTTAAGAGCACCCCCGCATTAACATGTACTGGCTCCCTGGCTCCCCACCCCCTTCGCTCGCCCAAAACACTCACTCGCCGTCCAACGCAGCAGCAGCAGCGCTGCAACAATGCAAAACGCAAACTTTCTCGCTGTCGGCGTCTCTGCCGGCGTCGCTCGTCGGTCGAAGTCGGCTCGTTTGGTTTCGCTGACAGCGGCTCGTGCCAGTACTCAACCGACTGCCAAACGGCGCACCAAACAGCAGCAGCAACAGCAGCAGCTAAAGCAGCAACACCACTAGCAACAGCAGCAGTAATTGCCGCACGGCAGCAGCAGCAACAACACAAGCTAAAGAAAAGCTGTGCGTTGGTTTTTTGTGTTTTTTAATTTTCGTTTGCGGTTCGGCGATAAAAACACAACACAACAGCAATACCAAAACAAAGGCAGCGCAGCAACATTAAGTGACATTAGCAACACACAGTCATAAACAAAAAATAATATTTTTAAAGGCCCTTAAACTTGATTAAGAAATAAAACACAAGTGAAGTGCTGAGAAAAATATTACAAAATGGGAAAATAATTAAAGCTAAAAAAGCGAAAGTGAAAAGTGAAGAAAAAACAATAACAAAACTAATTTAAATCAAAGAAAAAAGGGAAACAAGTTCAAATAAATTAAAAAGAAAAACAGGAAAATCCTATATATGATATGTTATCAGTGATGTTACATTTGTATGAATATTTAAACAACATTCATAATAACAAATAAAGGCAATATGAAAATATGGATTTCATGCTTAAAAAATACTATTATCTGTGCAAAACCCTTTAAACATGAATAATTAAGTTCAAGAAAAACCCACAAACCTGGCTGAATTTTTAAGTAATTCCCTTACGCTATTCTTTTATGCTGTTTTCAAGAATTTTCTTTGAAATTTCCTCAATTTTCTTCTGCCATATTCAGTGCCCCCAAGCACATTTTTATTTTCAATTTTTTTTCTTATTTATTTGACATTTTATTTGGTGAGAAATTATGCATGGCAAATGCAGATTTATTAGGTGAGGCGAAGACTTTGGGTAAGAATCACGTAAGATTCACGACGTAAAATGGCAAAAAATTAAAAATCATAAATCAAAAGTGTTAAATAAATCAGCCAGGAAAATCTACCAAAAGATATTTTGTCATGTGTGCGTCTGTTTGCTGAAACCATTAATTGCATTGCAGTAATTTTCCTCTGCTGAAATTTTGTTTTTCATAAATTTGTGCAGCATAAATTATGATTTTAATGATTTTTCTTCTGTGAGCATTATTTTTTTTGGCTAAATCCAAAGTGATTTTCTGTTTGATTTCTCCTCGTGCCTGTGTGTGTTACGCATTTTGCTTAGACAAGTGGCCAAGCAGTGGGCTAAGGCTAAGGGGTGTGAGAGAAGAGAAGGGTATGGAGGAGCCATTGGTCGTTTGTTATGCCCTCACCGAAAAGTGGGGCATGCTCACAGTGCCATGAAGTAGAACGCGTTTGGAACTGTGCATCTGTGCACTTACATATTCATATTCACACTCATATCCATATCCATGGCAGCGGCTATATAGCCGCAGCGCCACAACCATCCACTTCCACCAGCAGATGTGCATATTGCCGCAATGGCGAAACAATTGGGCCGATTAACGGCTTTGAATTATGCTAATTTTTTCGGGGTAATCAACGTTAGAGAGATGCATTTCGATAATTAGTTTGTTTGCCCCGATTTGGAGTATTATTGTGCATTTTATAGTGGTAAAGTATACAGAGATGTTAAAACCACATTAAAGAAATCTATTTGCCTAGGATTGTATTAATGTTTGTGGTAAAAGTTGTATAAAGTAATTAATATTAATTATAATAATATGGTGTGTCCTTAAAGTCATAAAGAAATTCGTTTGAAAACCTCAGGGGAAGCAGTTGCTTAGATTTTAATCGATAAAATACGATAAAATATCGGACAAAATCGATTATGAACCTTTACTTATTAAAAACAATTTAAGGTTTAGTGAAACTTTTTAATTTTCATCACATATTTATCAGTTATATGCAATAAACTATAATTAACAATTCTAATAATTTACCATCTCTAATTAATTATTCGTAGGATCGATAGTTTAGATTATAAAATATTTCGATAAACCGAGACTTTTAAATTCTAAGGAACTCAACTTCGACAAGATACTTCTATATTTATTATAATCAAAACATTTTTCCTGATTTATTGTATAAAAAAGTGCGCATAATTTAAAGTCTCTAACATTCTTTCTAAGGCGAGATCGATGAAACATTAGAAATAGCTTACGATTAATTAAAACCCGTAAATTACAATAAATTTATATAGTTCAAACTTTTCCTTAAACCTATTTAACCTCTCACCCATAAACTCCCCAAGAGTATTCCAGAGTTTTTACCTTCTTCGGTAATTTTTTTCCAGTCTTTTGTCTTCTCTCGTCTATAATTAAATACCGAGAGGCACCAGCAACTTGGAATCTTGGAATTCTCAGGCAAAAACAACAGCAGGGGGCACTGGCAGTGGGCAATAGTGGGTAATAGCAACAATTGCCTGCGAGCGAGCAACAAGCCAAACTGAAAACCAAACCGAGAAATCTGGCTTAGCAGTTTGGCGTTGCGGAAATTGATGCTGCTTCTGCCTCGGCTGGCGTCGCTGCCGTTGCCTCTGCCTCGGCCGACGTCGCTGCCAGTGGGACTACATTAATCTTACTTTTATTGCTTTTCCTCTGTTGTTACTGTTGTTTAATTAATTTTTGGCAAACATAATTTCCCA